>VUQG01044158.1:10759-27484 GCA_015106755.1 Etia nguti | reverse complement strand
TGTATAGCTTTTTATTTCATATTTCTGTACAGTTTCATATTTCATATTTCTGTATAGTTTTCATATTTAGATCCTGTTCATAGCCTGTACATAGCTTGTACACCCACTACAGCCTGTACATACTTATAGTTATAGCATATTCATAACATACCTTCATACCGTGTACATTGTAACATACCCATAATAGACCCATATTTTGTACCCTCATACCTATAACAGACCCATTTTTGTAATATATCTATATATCTATATTATTGCTAATATATATTTTGTAATATATCTATATTATGGCTAAAGCACTTTCTGGATGGATTCAAACTGCATTTCGTTGCCTTGTACTTGTGATATGTGCAATGACAATAAAGTTGAATTCTATTCTATTCTATTCTATTCTATTCTATTCTTTAAATGCAAAATACTGAAAGTTTAAACTAGAATGCAAAATAAAAAATAAAAAAAGAACAGACAAAATGACTAACACCAAGCATTGTGAAGAAAAAAGCAGTCTTACATATTAGATACAAAAAAATATGAACTGCCTTTTGCATGAATAAATCAAATAAAATGGTTTTCACATGAAGCTTATATATGGAAAACCAAAATCAGCTATGAGATATGTGGAACAGCTATAATACAAACAACCCACAATCATTACCTATCCAAAATGACAACATTTGGAGAACACATTTTGAAAATTACTACAATGACATACATATGAACCAAATTAATTAAGACAATGAAAAAACACCTTTAAAAAGGCAAGAAAGAAACCAGAATCCCCTTAAAATTCCCCAATTACCTGGGAAGAAGTGAAAACAAAGGAAAAAAATTAGAAGCTAGAAAGGGATTATGACAATAATGTGGGCTTTATAAATTGGGTTAGGGGTTAGGTTAAACTGAGTTTATCAAAGACTTTCCTTAAAGAGGTATAAGCCAAAATCCCTCCTGAGACCTGATGACCAACTACAAGAAATGTCTTTCTGTTGTACTTGGCAACAAAAGTTGATCCAGTCATGTTTTGCTTGGAGATTAAATACTTATTTCATTCAATGGCATGCAAAAAAATGTATAACTTTTATGTAACAGCATTTTTTTTGATGGGGTTGATATTTTGTCTGTCTCTATTAAAATAAAGCTAACATTAAAATTAGAGACTGATCATTTCATTTATAAGCAAACTTACAGGGATCAAATAATGATTTCTCCCATTACTGGTCACACCTAACAACACTGTGCACATTCTCAACATTTGTCATTACAAAAAATGCTTAATAGAGACTTAAAACGTTAACAGACAATATTTGTTTTAAAACTATCTCTAATTCTAAGCATGTATTTATCATTAACAGCACTGCATACAAAAATTAGCAGGAACTATATTGTGTTGTTTTAACAGAAACAAAAACACTATGAAAAATTAATAATAAACAAAATATAAGTATAAATCAATCTAAGTTCTGATCATTCATATTTTTCAAACAACAACAAACAAATGATTCATACAACATCCATAATTTAACTATTTGTGTATGAAGAAGGCATATAAAATACAGTACTCACAAAATGCGTCTGTAGTTCTTCTCCTGGTACACCTGATTAATGACATATGTGATAAACACATTGAAGTGTTCTGCTGCATGGTAATAAACAATGTCACACACATCAGAAATCAAAATAGACTTCTCAATTCGGTGTTCAAGATCCATCAGGAACCTGAAAAAATTATGAGATGTATATAACTCAAGGATATTGTGTGGCTAAAACTTCACAGTATGAACTGATTTTGGTTAACACAGACTGTCCTACCTTTCACTGGCTTTCATCACTTCCTCGATGTTGGAAAACAGAAAGTGCATGTCGGAATGGCTTAGAGTGTTGACTAAAATAGGGTTACGTAGGAAATGTGTCTCTAAAATTTCCAAACTCTTGTAGTAGGATGCCTCTGAAGTGACCAGCTCAAACATGGCCTAGGGACAAAAGGAAATTTTAATACAGCATAACCAAATCACCACCAGGGCAGCTGTCTTTTCATTTGTTTCTCAGCAGCATTGTCAGTCTGTCTACCAGTTGGGCAAATAGTCTTTACTTTGTCCTTTTTAACCATTGCACTTTACAATGTGGTTTTGTTATCTAACCATTCACACACCAGTGCTAGTGGTTTGCTTGGGAGCAACTTTTGGGTTCAGTGTCTTGCCCAGGGGAATTTTAACTTGTAGAAGGATCAAAGACCAAATGGCCAACACCACAATTAATTGATTACCCACCTTATCACATAAGCCATGGTCTACACTGAAATATTTTAGTATCACTTGGTACATTTGTATATTTGTATGGCATTTATATGTTTTGCATGCACACATATGCTAAGATCTCTTTAAGTGCCTGTTGTGACTGAGTCTGCTAAGGTCAAACGTACATATTGTTACACTTCCTGGAGCTTAGTGTATTTTTTTCTCAAGGATTTCCCAAATTTGTGATTAATAAAGTACACTATATAGACAAACATAGTGGGCCAGTCCTCTTAAATTTTAGTGCATGTGCTTTTAGTCCCATTGCCACAGGTGAATAAAATCAAAACGTTGGATTAATATAGCGAATTGATAACCAGCTTCATGTGACTGTTTATCCTGATCATCATTGTAGGGTAAGTGAATTCAGATAACAGAGTCATAACCTAGTTACACTGAACCCACTTTGCAATAAAGGACCCTGGCCATACAGTCTGCCTTTACAAACATTTGTGAAACAATGAATTGTTCTAAAGACATCACTGAAATCAAACAAGTTACTGTAATAAATAACAATCAATCCAAATAACTCTTTGGCCTCACAAAATTGCTCACCTCTTGCATTATAATTTCTTTGTGCGGTAACTGAGTAAGCAGACCGCTTGCCTGCACAGCTTCCAGGTTCTGCCACAAGGTCAGTGACTGAGCACTATTCCTCAGTTGCAGCTGTAACACTGGTGGAGACATTACGCCAGAGTCTGACACCACAGTCCCTGCCTTGATGCCAGGAAAAAGGTTGTCACGCTGACGCCGCTGCTCAATCTCCTGCTGCTTGGAGGTGTCTCGGTATTCCTGGTACAGGAAGGCTAAAGGGTCAAAAAACGATCAGTGGGCATGGAGTATGCATATGCAACTTATTTTTTCAGTGGCTTCATTTACCATTCTTTCATATGGTGTCTAAACAGAAGGCATACACTACTGTATATGGATAAAAGTTCTGGGCTACGCCTGTTAAACTGAAAATGTCCTTTTTTTTAGTCCCATTGGCACAAGTGTATAAAATCAAGCACCTAACCATTTAGTCTGCCTTCACAAACATTTGTTATAGGGTTGTTTTAAAGAGTTCACTGAATTTGAGTGTGGTGCTATAATAAGGATGCCACCATTAGAAAAAGTTAAAATTTCATCACTCCTTTCATTTTAGCTCATTGTAAAACAAAACTGGTTAGGAACCACAAAACTATACTATAATTAGGTTTTAGCTCAACTGACCACTAAATCAGATAAGAGGTCTGAGAAATCAGATAGAAACAGTGAGGGCAAGGTGAACAAAAGATAACAACAAATAAAACTGATTTTAGAGTTTTCCATTTAGGGTGGACAAGGGTAGGAGTGCTAATTCAGGATCAAATGAGTTAACACTCGGGAGTTTGGGGGCATCTATATAATTTACAAACAGTCACTTAGAAGAGAGACCTTATGTTTAATAATCCACATTTAACTCTATCACTTTTAGGTACAGTTGAGGATACTGTATTGTTCTTCCTTATTAAAATTTTAAGCTTAAATCCATTTTTGCTCATTTTTGGTTAGTTTATGGTCAGGGGAGCAAACAAAATCTCTATGGGGATATAGTTTTGGGAAATAGCAGGAGGAGAGAAACTGCATGCCAGACTGAAACTCTCAATTCTGGATGGTCATGTTTCTGAGGTTTTTATAATCCATCTATCCATTTTCTTTTGCTTATCTGTGGCCAGGTCACAAGGGCAGCTGCCTAAGCAGAGAAGCCCAGACCTTCCTCTCCCTTGCCACGTCCTCCAGTTTATTGGGGGAAAACACAGAGGCATTCTGATGCAAAGGACATGCCCAGAACACCTCACCCAGGAGGCACCCAACAGGCATCCTTGTCACATGCCTGAACTATCTCAACTGGCCCCTTTTTGATGTGGAGAAGTAACTGTTCTACCGTGAGCCCCTCCTGGATGGCTGAGCTTACCTATCTCTAAGGGAGAGGCCAGCCACTCTTCGGAGAAAGCTAATTTCCTCTGCTTATATCTGGGATCTCATTCTTTCAGTCACTACCCAAAGCTTGTGACCAAAGGTGAGGGTAAATTGAGAGCTTCTCTTTTTCCCTTAGCTCTTCCATGTACTGGCCATGGACCAATACAGTGTCCGCATCACTGCACTCACAGCCCCAATCCATCTGTCAATCTTATGCTCCCCTCACTCTTGAGCAAGACCCCAAGAAGTCCATGTCACTTTCTTGACACCACTCAGGTACCCAGCTATTTATAGAAAGCATGCGCTAAAGAGTTTTTCCCTCAGTAGATGTGTGAATGGGGAAAATCAATTTGAAATGTGTAGAGACTGGTGGTGTACCAGGGGCTTTTGCTTAGGGCTACGCTTCCTTCTCACCGTCACCCAGCTGGTCTAATGTCCCATCTGCTTGGGATGGCTAACAGTGGCTAATTTACAGTAAGTTGTTCCTCAGCAGCTAGTGGTAATTTGTAAATTTTTAGAAAAGTCTATTTTAGCAGTTAGCTAAAAATTAACTGTCATATAGTCTATCCATCCACTGGCTGTGAGGTGCCAGTGCTAATCACCATTCCGCCAAAGTTGGATACTTACAAATTAAATAAAAATAAAACAAAAATATACATGAATTGTCTTTACTATTACTATGTGTCGGTGTCGCCAAATAATCAATAGAACCACGATCCAGGATTTTATGCATAATATTTATTGAGAATGGGATGTCTAAATTACTTTGTGTGCATGCTCTTTTATATTATCAAACTCTCATGACATTTTTAAATATCTGTGTAGGTTCTCAGTCATCCAGATCATGTCAAGTCTAAGGAGTTTGGAAAGAAAGTGACTGGACTTCTTTAGGTTTTGAGAAGACACCTCTCATCCAGGAGGCTTATTCAGTTCAGAGTCCCAGGTATTTAAACCTATACTGGGTGTTGTCCCTTAAGAGGGTCGTTGACCCACTATACTAATCATGTGCCTCATCACACGAGCCAATGTGTGAAAAATGGCGCGGGTCATTATCACCAGAAGTTTCAAGTGAAACCATTGTGAGATATTTTCTCCACCTTTTTTGTGACCTATTGAGGACACCTGACCCAAGGTTTGAGGCGCCAGGGATATGATCTCAAAACTGCATTGTAGGTGGCTGACAGTTGGCGTCATAACACACCCTCTCTGTTTAATGATGGTCGTTCACAGTAGACATAGATGGGTCCTTTTACTTTTCAGTCCAAAATGTGAACACTGGGATCCTCAAAAGAATGACCTGTAGGTGCAGATGTACAGCTTAGTCTTGTCCTATTGAGGTGGCTCTTCTATGTGCATCATGCATTTATAGAGTGGCTGTTTGGTTTCTACATTGAAGAAATGTAGTGCACATGAGCTGCACTGCACAGCATACACTATGTTGCTTAGTTTGTGTTTTGGAGCTTTGTCTTTGGGTTGAACCAGTTTTTGTCTGAGAGTGTGGCTGGGTCAGTTTGTCTGAGTAACCTGCTACATAAGTGACAACCGTATAGTTTTTATGTCATTCTGTTTCTCCCTAGTTGGTGTCTGAGCTTATTTCCTGTGCATCTTTGCTGATTTATCACAAGTTGTTGTTCCAGAGGGTGGTGGGAGTCAAACAGTATGTACTAAACTGTGTGGGGGGAATCTGGTAAACTTCAGTGTTAAGGCTTCTATCCTCCTCAGTGCATTATCTTCCCTGTATCTTTCCTGGTGAACTATGTTTCTATCTACTGAAATGATTTTATATGTGGTGCTACCTGGGTCAAAATCAAAATCAAAACCAAAGAAGTAGAAAAACTGGTTCATTACACAGATAAGTTTTATGACTGAAGAAGACTTTTAGATGAGAGGTGAGACATCTTCACGAAACTTCAAGAAGTCCATTCACTTACTTTCTAAGCTCCTTAAACAAACTTAAATATATAATAACAAAATATTAATAGAAACTCAAGATAATTAAACATTTTTAGTAATAAATGGTTGGTTAGGGTTAGGGTTAGTTCTTATATAGCGCTTTTCTATTCTGCTTGAGCAGTCAAAGCCCTTTACATGTTCACACATTCACACCCAATCATGTAAGCACTATTTTTCCTACACCTAAGTGCTTTCTATCTAACATTCACACACATTTATACTCGAGGAGGGTATCTTCAAAGACCATTTTGAGGTTAAGTATCTTGCCCAAGTGTACTTAGGCATGCAGACTAGAGACTGGCGCAGCCAGGGAACAAAACTACCAACCTTCTAATTATAAGATGAACCTCTCCACATCCTGAGCTACAGACACCCCAATACAGCTAAACTGTGTTTCTCACAGGTGGGCTGAAAGTTTCCTAGTGCAGAAATTGGAACACGTTGTGTAATCTTCCTCAGTCATATACTGCAGATTACTTTGGTGGGTGTAGAACTGGACTTGAATTATATAAGAGCAGGGTGAAAGTACAGTCTCACACATAGCAAAAAAATAAATAAAAAATGCACAGACTTTAGAGAAACATATAACTTATGTGTACTGTATTGTTACACTTCTTAGTCAGTTTTCAGGATTCCTGTTCTTCATTCAAGATTTTGGATTGTTTATTATATTCTTAAAGGCTGCCATCATGAGTAAGTTTCTACTAACCCTGTAAAAAGCATCCAAAGTGAATTAGACTGTGTGGAGTAGCCTATCAATCCAGGCAACTCTAAGAGAGGCACAAAATCACTTAACCAGTCAGAGATCTGTATCTACAGACCGGCAGGACCGAAGATTTTATCATGCATATTGTTAAGTTAATAAAATGTTAGAAAGCTTACATGAATGGTGTGACTTACCAATGCTTATCTTAGCCATAATATAGTCACAAATACAAAAGGGTTTTCTAGCAATAGCTCTGGTGGTGGGTGTAATATATGCACTACTCTCACCCTTTATCAAACTCACCAATATTTTTGACGATTTTGAGACTGTGGCAGATTGTCTGAGAGCATTCTCCATTTCTCAGCACCCTACGAAGAAAAAAAGGACATACCTTTTTGAACAGAGAGCTTATCTCTCTTTCTCTCTGTATATATATATATATATATATATATATATATATATATATATATATATATGTGTGTGTGTGTGTGTGTGTGTGTGTGTGTAATTTTATTTTGCGAGAAAACAGTATGCATTTTTATGTTATTTATTTGCCTAATTCCTCATTTTATTATTTGCTTTCATCAGAATTCAAGTGATTAGGCATTTTAGAAAAGAATCCTTTTTAATTTCTTACATTTATATTATTTGTTCTGACCTTTGGTTGATGTGGTTATCCTGGTCTTCTTCAGAATTAAGCTGTTGTGAGTTCATGGTCTTCCTTCTGGTATCCTTCACAGTGCAAGCTTTAGCTGTTTGCTCAGAAAGGTCTTCTATGACTTCACTGTCACTGCTGTGAGTCCTGTTAGTGCTCATTTCTGCTGTAAAATCTCTTTGCTGGCTGTATGAAGCAGCTGATATTTCCACAGTCCTCTTTCCTCCCACTCCTCCTCTTCTCTTATCCGCAGCATTCTGGTTGTACAGAGCATGTGTGCTACTGAACTCACCATTGCTTGGCAACACATCTCTGGAATGATGAGGCTGTGGCAAGAGCTGAGGACTACATCTGACAGAAGAAAAAACAAGAAACACACCTTAAAAACACATATACAGAAGCCATTCACATCATCTGAAGCTTAACTGACAACAGCAAATTCTTAAATTTGTGTGCATATTTACCAGATATTTTAATTAGGTTTTTTTCATTATCACAGGAAAATATGTTGTCCTTGTGCATGAGAAATCTTTAAATTAGCTGCTAGTTTATATAACTAGTTTCATGTAGATGTAAGTGAAGCAACTTGGAGAAGGAAGTGGGTTAACTTGGTCAAGATCTTGTTAATTAATAAGCGAGGTGAGAATGGTTCAGGCATTATTGAAGGGCTAGATGAGAGAGGCTAAGGACAATTACAGGAGAAAGCTGGAGTGGAAACTCCAGCAGAATAGCATGAGAGAGGTGTGGAGGGCATGAAGACAATCACTGTATCCAGGCTATCCAACAGCAAAGGAGCTGGGGCAGTGAGGACAAAATCAATGAGTTGAATGTGTTTTTCAACAGATTCGACACTGAGGTAAATGCTCACCCCTCTAGTGATTTACCTGTAGTCAGCCTGCAATCACAACTATGCCACCCTCTCTCCTCTGTCTCCACATTGCACCATAGCCTCTTGTGAAAGTTCTGACACCCCTCCCCCATCTGTCACTTTCACTCATGACCAGGTTCAGAGAAAAATGAGAAGACTCCACTCAGGCAAGTCTGCTGGACCAGACAGGGTGAGTCCCTGTGTCCTCAAAGTCCCCCAGACCCCCAGCTTTGTGGAGTCTTTCATAAACTGTTCATGATGAGTCTGCATACGTCCGCAGAGGGTCCCAGTGTTGTCGAAGACGTCATCCCTCATTTCTGTACCAAAAACGCCATGTCACAGTGCCCTTCAGGGTTAGAGACCTGTGGCACTGACTTCCCACATCATGAAAACCCTGGAAAGACTCATCCTTGACCAGCCCTGACCTATCGCCAGGCAACATCAGTATCCCCTTCAGTTCGCTTACAAGCTCCGGCTCTAAGCTGAGGACACCATCATCTATCTGTTCAATCATGTCTACACCCATCTAGACCAGCTGACAAGCACTGTGAATGTCATGTTTTTTGACATTTCCAGTTCATTCAATACCATCAGACTGACCCTCCTGTTTGATAAGCTGATAGAGATGCAGGTCGATACCTCTCTTGTGTCCTGGATTGTTGATTACCTGACAGGAAGACCACAATATGTGCATCTTCAACATGGTGTGTCTGACAAGATGATCAACAACACAGGGGGACCACAAGGGACCGTCCTCTCCCCTCTCCTCTTCACCCTCTACACCACATACATGGGCAACTGCAAAGAGACCTGCCATCTTCAGAAGTTTTCTGACGACTCTGCAGTGGCTGAATGCATCAGAGAGGGTGTACCGGGCTGTGGTTGGCTCCTTTGTCATGTGGTGCATGCAGAATCATCTGCAGCTCAACATGACAAAGACCAAAGAATTGATTGGGGACTTTAGGAGGACCAGGAAACCTGTGACCCCTGTTTCAATCCAGGGGGTTGATATTGTGGAGGACCATAAATACCTCAGAGTACACATAGATAATAAATTGGACTGGGTTAAAAATACCGCTGCACTGTACTGGAAGGGACAGAGTCGTGTCTATTTTCTGAGGCGGCTGAGATCATTTAACATCTTTTAATGTTGGACAGTGCTCAAGATTTTCTATTAGTCTGTTTAAGGGTTGCAGATGTGAAAAGACTCAATAAACTGATCCGCAAGGCTGATCATGTTGTGGGGAAGGAGCTGGACTCCCTTAAGGTGGTGTCGGAGAGGCAGATGTTGTCCAAGATAAGGACAATGAGGGACAATACCTCCTACCCACTCTATTACGTGCTGACCAGTCAAAGGAGTTCAGTGTGAGACTGAGATTACCCAAATGCACCACTGAATGACACAGGAAATCATTCCTGCCTATGCCTCCCTGTACAACTCCTCCATCTAATGCAAAGTACACACTGCAGTAGTTACACCCTTTTGCACTTCATCTACAATAAAAAAAATAACAAATAAAGTTTTACAGTTTACTTAAACAAATGGAACTGAAAAGGGGACCGAGACATATTCTGACAATCCTGAATGATGAGAAGTGCACAATGATTGAAACTAGCACCACTGAATGAACAATAGGCTGTCAGGTCGGTTCCTTGATCATTAATATGCAAATTCTCATGACCATTGATCAACAACTACTGATCAAAGACCACTGATCAATGGCAATGAGTACCGTTCACAGGGAGTTGGGGAATGGCTGCAATCACAGCATTGTAAGATGGTAAAAGATGTACCCTTAAGCCACTTCCTCAATTCAGAGATGGTCTTTCCCTTTACACGTAAATGGCCTCCTTGACTCCCCGCTCAAACCAGCGTTCCTCCCTGTCCAGGATGTGTACATCCTCATCACTGAAAGAGTGTCCACTGGCCTGTAGGTGTAAATAGACTGCAGAGTCCTGGACTGACAAGGTAGCTCTTCTGTGTTGTGCCATCCGGAGGTTGCTTGGTTTCCCCGATGTATAAATCATGGCAATCCTCCTGGCACTTAACAGCGTAGACTATTTTACTCTGTTTGTGTCATCCTTGGGATGGACCAATTCTTGGCGCAGCGTGTTTTGGGATTTAAAAGCCACAGAGACTCAGTGTTTCAAAAAAATGTGTCTCAACTATTCCAATACTTCTGACACATATGGGATGACACATATGGAAACCAGGTGTTTTCGCTTAGGCAGCAGTTGTCGTTCTCTCCTGGATTGGCTGGAGCTTTCTTTAGGCTCCTTCCCAGCTTTGACAAATGTCCAGGTGGGATAACCACATTTATTCAGGGCCTTCTTGATGTGATGTTCTTCTGCTTCCCTGGCCGCTGTGTCTGTCAGGATGGTGTTCGCTCTATGTTGTAGCATCCTGATGACACCCAGTTTCTGCTCCAGTGGATGATGAGAGTCAAACCTTAAATACTGATCCGTATCCATAGGTTTACGGTACACAACAACTTTTAAATGTCCCCCATTACTGATGGAAATCTCACAGTCTAAGAAGGCTAACCTGCCACTTTTCATATCCTCCCTGGTGAATTTGATGTGTTGGTAAACGGAGTTAATGTGATCCGTGAATTTTGGTACGTCCTGAGATTTGATTTTCACCCAGGTGTCCTCCACATACCCGAACAAATGACTTGGTGGTGTTCCAGGGTAGAATAACAAAGCCCTCTTTTCCACTTCTTCGATGTACAAGTTGGCCACAACTGGTGAAACTGGGGAATCCATGCCACACTTACGTTTCTGCCTGCAGTACTGACCCTTGTATGTGAAATCCATACAATTTTAACCCACTTTGGCAAGGACTGCCTAAAGCTTGTACGTCAGTATGAGCAAACAGCACGTAAGATGGCTGATTACAGGAACCACCTGAGATTCAGCCTCAGATGCAGACAAAACAGGATTACTCCTAAAAGTCTCCAAATGAGCTCTTCAGTTAAGGGCTTCCGGGCAACAAGAATCCTGCAGAAGGCGCAACACCAGCTGCTCATTGAACGGGTGAGAAAACCAAATTTTACCAAAGAAGTGCTCAAATCTAAAGAGAAGCGGATCCGACAGAGACTTAGTATGCTTCTAGATGAGAATACTCTTAAAAAGGTGTTTGAATTCACTGAGAACGCTCGTCTAGCACAGCATGAGAAGGCTAAAAGTTTGACTTACTTGTTGTGCGTCAGAAACCACAGCAAAATACGGAGAGTGTCCTCAGCGGCCAGTAAAGTGAAAGTGGACAGTATAGCCTTGTTTTCTTATCATAAAAATCATTGTTGCAGCCAGGGCCAGCCCCAATGAGACCCCCTTAAACATATTTTTAGTTTTAGTGTCCTCATTTTCTTCTGAGTTATCAATTTTCTCCTTAGTTAGCTAACATAAATTAATGTAAGTCTATTAGCCAACCAACCATCCACATGACATCACGTATTGACAGAAGATGGCGCTAAACGTGTTTTTTAAAACTTTAAGCACTTATTTCTTAAATCCAGCTTCACAGACAGTGTTACATCTATGTCAGTTTTTAAGAACAATGCTCCATGATGTAAATTAGCCTTTATATGTGTGGCATTTCATGTCATGTCTTTAAGTTTTGTGAAGAAACTTCAAGAGGACCAGTCAATTTCTTTTCAAGCTCCTTAGACTATTTTAATTTTTATTCATATTCCTCTTATACACGTTTATATTGTGGGTCTATTTTTAGTCACAAACGTAGGTGAAACGCTCATGTTTACATGGTGACAACTAAGTGTTACAGAGCTGTGCATTAAACAAAGAATCAAAGTGTCTGTGTAGGTTCTCAGTCAACCCGTGTTGGTCATTCAGGTCATGGTAATCTAAGGAGCATGGTGGTTTAAGTTTCTTAAGTTTTAAAACCAAATGGTGTTGAGTGGTGGAGAGTCCCAGATGGAACTGGGACACTCCACCGTTTGGAACTGAAGAAGCTTGTCGGATGAGAGGTGAAATGTCTTTCAAAACATTTAAAGAGGTCCAGTAGCTTTTCTTTCCAAACTCCTTACAAAAAATCAAAGCAAAAAAAACAAACCAAAAAAACTGCATCAAGAATTTTCAAATTTGAGAATCAAATTTAAGCTGATGATGCTCAGATTCATTCACTGAGTTCCACCTACATACCAAAGTTATACCACCTACTATAAATACAATATAAACAGTATACTGTCAATGTAGGGGAGGGAAATTGGTGAAGATTGCTCATAAAACGTGCTTAACTCTTTCTGAATGGTCAGCTGAACACAGCCAATACACAGAAAATCTGATGTACCCCACAAAAGAAATGATTGTGAGTTGTGATTTTCTCCCCACCCTGAGCTACTACAACTGATTTTAGGATTCTCCCACTTTAACCCCTGACCATACTCATGTTTGTGTTTAGGTGTGGAGGCAAAGTCACCATCTACAATGTAGTAGACAGAAAATAGAGCTCTTTTTAAAGATTCTCCTTCTTTTCCTCTGCTTAGTTCTATGTATCTGATTCAAGCTGAGTGCATTTATTAGAAATAAAATTTATACTGAAATAAAGTTTGTATTCCCATGTACATATAGTTTATTATATTAATATATAATATAATAAACAAATATCAGTTCAGGCAAATATCACTAGGCAAGATACTAACTCCAAGTTGCTCTCTGTATGAATGGATGAATGAGGCAAGTTGTATAAAGCGCAATGAGTGTTTAGGTAGAGCTCAGAGCTCATTAGAAAAGCGGTATATAAGAACCAGTCAATTTAACATCTTTGCATTTTCAAATCCTTTCTGAAAAATGAACTACTTTAAACATACTTACTCAGATTATCTTACACCTTTCACATGAATCCTCTGTTCTTATTAGTGATTTTAAATATTGTAAATTTGTTTTTGACTTGATGGGTATTTTTGTCTCTTATTTTTTAACTCTTCTGTGTAACTTGACCTTGAGTGTTTTGAAAGGAGCCTAAAATAAAATGTATTATTATTGTTAAGCTGATAGCAAAATAGAAAAATAAAGACAAAATGAAAAAAGAAAAAAAAAAAGAAAGAAACTGGGAAATTTCAGTCAACAGAAAACCTACACTGGGGAAGACCACTAGAAAACAAGCATTCAGGAGCTTGAAGACAAAAAAGGGCAAGTGCTCTGACAAAGGACAGAGGGAAACAGAGAGAATATATACACAGGAGTCTAATTAGGGAGATGGGGAAATACCCGGGAACACAGCTGAAACTCATCAGGGTAAAGAAATTGGGAAAAGTAAACTGAACATAAAGCACACGGGACAAGGAACTATCAAAATAAAACAGGAACTAATACGGGGACCAAGACTAAGACACCTGAGCTTGACACACACAAAAGAGTAAACAGACACAAAGACAAGACTGAGTGAACATGGGAGATAATAAAGGAAACTAAGAGGACCAGAAGGGAACTAACAAACCTAAAGTAATTTATGACTAGACTAGTTACATAAAATAATACAATTGGGAACAAACAGAGATAAGAAAACTCATACGTGTAATGAAACCAAAGATAATTAATAGAATCTAGAAAAAAATCCCACTTCTTCAATCAAAACAATAATGAATTAACGAGATTCAAAAGTCAAAACACAAAACTCTTGGTGAAAGACCTAGAACCATGACAGCAACAAAGAATTAACTTTCACAGAGAATTGTGTGCTTATCACAGATATGATAAGCCACTAAGAATGCCAAGTGTTAAATATAAAGCAGTGTGCCATGTTCAAGCAACCATTGTTATGTGATTGTTTGTTTTCTGGGTGTGTTTAGTTACAGGGTTGGGCAGTGAAGGCATGCAGACTCACCGTCTAGCCCCTGGCAACAAAGGTGACTTGTGGGGTAAGGGAGAATGAGAGGAGGAGGATCGTGCACCACTGGATGGACTGTGGTCCAAAGTAGGCCTGGTGGAATCTGGAAAGTTAGAAAGATAGAGAGTGTCTTTATAGATATAGTAGGGAGGAATTTGGAAAATACAGAGCAGTTATGCCTACATTTAATCACTTATTTCTAGAGGGTTACACAAATTCTGTCTCTGTTTTTATCTCTTTCTCTTTCACTCACACCTATTTCCTCTGTGCAGAAGTTTTTTTATGAATTTTCATAACTAAACTGGCTACAGTGTTAGATTGTCATTGTTTTTCTAGGCTTTCAAACACTCAGAGCACTTTAAGGAGTTACTTACTCTGTACAGACACGGGTCACTGCCAGTAGCCATAAGATAAACATTTACATTTTGGGGTAAAGTATTTTGTCAGAGTAAAAGGTGTCTACTGGTAATAGGAAATGAAAAGAATACTAAGCCCTCTTTGCTGACCTGTAACTCGGGTATTCAGTTATCACTACAGTGCTTTATCACTTGAATGTAAACATCCCTCCGCTATGAGTAACTGTCTTATTATGTTAAAGTGGTTTAGGTGCCGAAGTGATCCTAGGACCTATGTCTTCAGTGGCAATTTGTGCCTGATAGGCTCTCCAAAGACAAATTGGTGAGGGGCTAGACTAAGTGTGATTCAACAAGAAGGATTCAAGAAATCTCACTGGGACCAGTAGTTGGATGAAGACTGAATGAATCAGTCTCCATTTTTTCTTGTGGCTTAATAGCATTTCAGCCCTGCGTTAGATTGGCAACCTGTCCAGGGTGTACCTGCCTCTCATCATATGATAGCTAGAATAAATTCCAGTCCCCCTGCAACCCTGATAAGGATAAGTGGAAGAGAATGGATGGATTAAAGGCCATTCCACTTGAACATCAGAGATTTGCTATAAAAACTGCAAGGGGAAAGAAACATAGCTTAAGGTAAGAGTGCTTTTAGACATGTTTTGAAGGTTCATATTAAAATTCCATTATCTAGATAGGTCTGTAATTGTTTTTAGGTTAAATAACTGGTACTATGGCTCTATGAATACAGAATCTCAGACGTACTATAAGTTAGCATAGAATGATTGATGCTCGAAGTCCCTAAAATATTTAGATGTCCAGTCATTGACATCAGATTCCGAAGCCTGTAGTAACCACAGTTTTGCAGGTAGGGAGCTGATATTTTATTTACAGCTTCTCATGTACAAGGCTTCCCAGGTAAGGAAGACAATTTGCAAAAGCACCAGAAAGTCAGACTCTACCAAGATACCAAGTATCTAAGTACTCTAGGAAGGAATTCTTAAAGGTAGGAAGAACTAGATGCTTTTCCTATTGATTTCTATTCTTAAAAACAATCAAATAAGTAATCAAATAGTAGATCCTTACAGCTGGAGACCACTTCAGCAGCTACTCCCTCAATGTGTACGAGTTGTGTGTGTGTGTGTTGGTTTTTTAGAGCACAAGCTCACTGGTTGTTTTGTACTTCCTGCCTGTACTCAGACTCATCACTGTTGGTTTTCCATCTCACTACTGTTGTGTCATCTACAAATGTTACAATGTGAGAGCTTTGAAATTCAACCGAGCAGTCATATGTATGCAGAGTGAACAGGAGAGATCTCATACACAGCCCTAGGGGGATCTAGTGCTGAGTATAATGGGGGAGGAGATCTCATCGATTTTGACAGACTGCCCTGGCTCTTTATGCACCTAGTATCTTTGTGTAGAAACAGTCAACTGTAGCTTGAGATCCTTTGGCTCATCTTTATCCAAAAGTGAAATAAGAAGATTGGATGTTAAATCCTTTTATGGTTAAATGCTACAGAGTGTTAAAACATAGTTTATCTATGCGTGCTTTGCTAATATTTGTGCTTTGCTAAATAATATCTTAACTTCATATTGTTTCTCTTATTTAAAATCATAATGGATTCCTTTTTTCACACCATCCAGGTTGTTATAATGGTGCATCTCTGATATACCATCAGAGATGCAGCATTGATAACATCCTGAATGATTCCTGTCTTCTTTAGGGAGTGCATTAGTGCCTATGGAACTGGCAGCTTGGAAATTTAGAAAGCCATCATCAGTGCTGGAAGGTATATAAAGGTTTTAGAACAAGTGCTCCCATCCATCTATTACTATTTGTAGTAGAAGAGTCCAGGTGCTGAACTCAAGTCCAGAGTCCAGTCCTTTCATCAATTGAAAACAAGTGGAGAAATGAAATCAGAAAAAGATTCAGAGATGTTGAGGAGGTAGAATTCTAT
Source organism: Etia nguti (assembly GCA_015106755.1). Lineage (NCBI taxonomy): Eukaryota > Metazoa > Chordata > Actinopteri > Cichliformes > Cichlidae > Etia > Etia nguti. Next base: position 10,914 of record VUQG01044158.1, on the reverse strand, counting down.
ATCACACAAGAATGAGATAACATTCCTTTTCCAGAAGTCCAGCAACCGTTCTCCTGATTCTCCACCTCCTTATGGACTGTTGTTAAACATGGCCCTGTCCCAACCTTTTTCTTTTTTTTTTTTTTGCTGCAATCAAATCCAAACTGAATACTTTT
>VUQG01044158.1:0-10739 GCA_015106755.1 Etia nguti | reverse complement strand
CGTTCTTGATTTGACATTTTCTATGTTTTTTTGTGAATGAAATACAGGTTTATGAGATCTGCAAATCACTGCATCTGTTTTATTTACACAGCATTTAAACAGCATGTTTTTTTGTTTGTTTGTTTGTTTTTTCAAAATTGGGGTTATATAGCAGGACATTACGTATATTGTTATCCAGGTAGGTTCATTTTAACATTTAAACTCAAGGTTGTTCTTGCTTTGATAGCTTGAGGTCATAGGTTGAACTCCAGTCCATTTACCTGTGGGAAAGACGGGCATTATTCACAACTGTATGCGGTTAAAACAGAACCAGTTTCTCAGGTTGTATTCATGTAGATTTCTACTGAAGGATAGAAACCGCCTTTGTTCTACTTTCAATAACAACTGCACCATTAACTACAACAGTCCCTAAAAAGATACCTTTGATAACAATGTGTTAGAACTGAATTCATAACCTAGCTGTAGCACAGTTATATATAAATCATTAATTTAAAGTTAACTATACATCTAGCATCTAAGTAAAAAAAAGATTTTAGCTGGGCTAAAAGCCCTTTTTTATGGGTAATATGTAAATTACTTAACAGGAAATATTTTTGTTAAATTGTGGTCACAGCCAAATTCTGTGCTAGTCTTCTTGCCTTACTTTCAGATTGCTCAGATGAGATCAATCTCTTCTTCCTCATTGACCGGTAAAAGCGGGAGTTCCTGCGAATAGGTTCTCTACTAAATCCAGTGCTGGAGTCATCATCATCATCTTCCTCTTGGCTTGGTTGAACCACAACTGGTTGCTTTTCTGTGACGTCTTTTGGTTTCTGCCCCCACTTACCCCTGAACAGGGTAGCTACAGACATAGTGAAAGCTATTGTTCAATTAACTGAAAAACTAAGACTGGAAAATGTTGTTTGGCATTGAGGAAATGAGTAGAAAGAAATTTGCCATAATTAGCCAGAATCCAGGAATAAATCCATCACTTGGAATCAGAAATTCAGGTGAAAAATGAAAAAAAAAAAAAAAGAATACAGTTGAAAACAATTTTAAGATCAGAAAATGGAATCCTCAGCCCTCTCTTCCTCCTATCCGTACAGCAATGATGTTGTTAACTACATGGGTAACCTGTGGAAAGAGTGCTTGACGCTTATTTATGACTACAGTGTAATTATTACATTTATGACTCTCTCCTGTTCTTTGTCCCTCCTCTGTTTGTATCCCTCCCTCTTTCTCTCTCTGCACCACCCTGCTATGTGCCAACATTCCTGAACTCAACCTAGTCTTACCAGCTTATAATGCCTTTCTGCTCTAAAACTTTCTCTGTTGCAGAACCAGAAAAGCCACTTCCTAACAAACAGCATGCTTGTAAATGTCTGTTCCTTCTACGTTTCCCAGATCCCTTCATGAAATCTAAGCATGCTCTTGTTCTTGGAGTTTGTTCTTCAAGAGTTTCTGGCCCTGTTGAGCCGTTGTCCCACATAACAGTTTTATCTCTAGTCAGCTGACAATGAGAGTTTAAAGTTCATCTTTTCCTTTTTTCCACAGAGCAATAAAGTTGCTTTCTCTGCCTTTGAACAGTACCAACCAAAAAAGGAAGCGCAAAGCATTTGTTTACTGGAATAGCCTCTACTGTAAAATAAAGGTCCTGCACGGTTTTTACAAACAGAAGATGGTTTAGTGTGGAATTCACTAACCTACACTATTCCTGCTTTATTTACTCTTAAAGGAAAACAGAACGATTATGTTAATAATTATCATATAACTGAATAAAGAATGTGGAATAGACCGAATAGAATGGATGGATGAATGAATAATTATCACCTATCCATCCATTCTCTTCCTTATCAGGTTTGCAGGTTGCTGTAGCCTATCCTATAGGGCAAGAGGCGAGCTTCTCCCTGGACAGGTCACCAATCTGATGCAGGGCTAACACATCGAAACATAATACCATTTATAACTATGGCAATTTAGAATCACAATCACATGTCTTTGGACTGTGGGAGGAAGCTGGAGTACCTGGAGAGAACCCGCACAAACATGGTGAGAACATTCAAACTCCACACAGATGGTGGCATTGACCTCAGGACTTTCTTGGTGTAAGGCAACATTGCTAACCACTGCACCACCGTGCTGCCCAGAATTGTCATCTCACTTCCTTAGATTAGCTTGAAGTAGCTAAGCTGGCCAAAAACCAACACATTTGCTCCCACGTTTATCTTAACATCAAGGAATATTTTGCTCTTGTACTATTTACTTTCAATTGTCTTTCTATATTTGTCCACCAGGTGGCAGTACTTTTTAACATTTAAAGTATGCAGCAAGATTTTACACTTTTTACTGTTTTCTGCAAGGGTGCATTGCTACTGAAATGGTAAGTGTGTGTTGCTACTGATGTTGGACAATGGTGGGTGGGTGTATGTCCGGACTATTTTAGTTCTTGCTAACTTATAGAGAAGTCTATAAGTTGGGGAGCAGCATTCCCACCATTTGAGTTAACAGATTCTCCATTGCTCATATAGAGGAACTGTTGGCAAAGCAATACAATCGTGACTTCAATGAGAAATCAAGAGGAAAAACCTGAAATGTCTATAGAAGATCTTGAATTTATGAAAATCAGGATTAATTCAGTTGTGCTTGTCACTGAACATTACTGTTAGTGTGGCCTGAAAACCTATAATTTGTTCATCTTACTGATGAACTGATGGTGTGGTCCTGAGTGTTTGACTGTCCTGAGTGTTTCTGCCGCCTCCTTTAAACAACTGAATACAACCCATGTTACACTTGTCCTTTTGTGCAATTAAAATAAGTTATGTTCATATACATGCATGCACTACTATTTTCCTCCTCTAACAGCTGAAATCAACTAATTGGAGCGCAAGTGTAAGAACCGATAGGCTGGATCAATAGGCAAGCAGACTTGCGATTACAAGGAATTCGACTACTAGGAAATGGTTCCTGTAGAGAACAGGTTCTCTTTTGTCATATTTGAAATATAAATCTAATATAATCTGCTTCTTAATGTGTTTTCTTTAAAACAGTGTTTTGGGGTTGTTGTTTTTTTAAATATCATAATTATAATAATCCATAATTATGTGGATATGCATATTAGATAGTTTGTTTGTTGTTGGTTTTTTTAGTGAAATATAAGCCCTCCAGAAAGGCAGGGAAAAGCCCTGTATCTTACTTTAAAACTAAATATGTTCCCTAGTGGACAGAGCTACAGGCCCATGACACCCTTACCCAGTTAGCTAGCGGCTAATGACCACCACTACTATTGCAGTTAATAAAAGAACAGGTAATGTTTGTCGCACTGTTGCACACAGCACGCTCATTTGTTTCAATTCGTCAGTTGCCACAAGACAACTTACCACCATGTACATAATAACCTAAAACTCCTGTGTGCTATAGACTACAGTGTACGCTCTACACCATAAACACTGGTTTCTGTTGCATCAGTCTGCATCTCCCAATTAATTTGTGTTTCCCCTACAGCTCCACACCGCCCAGGCAGCAAAAAATGTGCGTGCTCTTTGTGAGCTCGTTCCTGGCTCGTAACCAGCACACTCTGCCATCAAGGGTGAGCATTGGCTAATGGTCATCATGTGACTGATGCAAGCCAGATCCTTTTATTTAGCAAAATTGTGACTAATAGTTAAATGTTATGTATGTTGTACGTTATGTTATGCTGTTATGCCTGGGAGTGGCTGTAGCTTAGGAGGTAGAGCAGGTCATCTACTGATTGGATCGGAAGGTTGGTGGTTTGATCCCTGGTTGCTCCAGTCTGCATGTCAAATTTCCTTGGGCAACATTACTAAAACTGAGTTGCTCTCCAGTGCTCAGAGTATAAATGTGTTTGAATGTTAGAAAGTACTTGTGTAGAAAAGCCACATAGAAAGCGCTTGTAGTGAATGAGGAAAGTTGTATAATGTGCATAGAGTTGAAGAGTGCTATATAAAAACTATTGCATGTACCATTTAAGGAGGTTGGATTGCCAATTCCCCGAACCATTTCATCTCGCTGGGCCTCCTGGACCAACGCCTCAATTTTCCCAGTGAGGGACCCAATGACGCAGGATGGAAGATGATGGTTTCTTTCTTCTCTGGCAACTCATCAGAGGTGGAAAATTGTTGGAACAAGGCGCTGGGTTTCACACTGCTTGAACCTGTATCACCTATAGGTGATAGTTAGATTGAAGCAAGTGAAGAAAAGTGCCCACTTGGCTTGACTTGCATTGAGGTGTTTAGCCGTCTACAGGTAAGAGAGAATTTTGTGTCAGTCCAAACAACCAGTGGATGCCCTGTCCCCTCCAACCAGTGCCTCCATTCTTCCACCGCCAGCTAAATAGCGAGCAACTCCTGTTTACCAAAATCATAGTTTCTTTCTGGAGCACACAGATGTATTTTACCTTCAGATTGCTGAGAAACCACAGCCCTGACCCCAGGATCGGAGGCATCCACCTCCATAATGAATGGTTGGAGAGATCAAGCTGGACCAGGATCCAGCCTTGGTGGGATCCAATAGCAAGTAAAATACTGATCTGATACAGATACTTTGCACAAAAACTTAATGTGTTTGGAAAATCAAAATCAAAAGTAGTGTATTTCAAACTACACCTTTATAATGAATACAAGACATCAGACTACTTGTTCTTCTTGTTTAATTATGAAGAATTCATACAAGAACTAAAAAATAAAAAAAAAACAACCCTGAAGTCTATACCTAAATTTAAAAATATTCACTTAACAATCAAACATAAATATGACTGATTGAAAATAATAAAGTTGAGAAACATTTTATAGATCCATGTCATTGTCTATTTATCTTATGTATTAAATATTTTGAGGGGGTTTTTTAAAGCCTGGAATGACTGTTTTACTGTTTATTTTATAGATACCTAGTCTATATAATCCACTATAAATACGCAATTTGAACAAATGGGATTCTGCAGTTTTAAGAATGCGGCGAATTCCCGTCATTTGAACATAGACACAAAGCCTAGACTTTAATGTCCCTCTCCTCCTCCTCCAGTTCGCCTCATCATATTCTTGTGTTACAATTTACTTTTGTTTGTGTTTGACAAGGTTTGTGGCCTTGCCACGTGTGGTATCTTGGCTGTTTGTGGAGCCCCACACGTAGTCAACTGAACTAGCAAGCACACGTGAGCTGTGATGCATTTATACAGTCGTATTTCCCATCTCCCTATGACAGGCAGGAGAAGTAGTTCCTACCAATATTTTAGAGAATCCAATAATATAGTTACTTTCCCCTGCGTTCCTGTAAATTATAAACTACAAATTTACCCCGAATTACTAAAATATCGATAATGCAATACGAAAGTCAATTCTGGAACATAAATATATGGTATCGGAAGAACCAGTATTTCAGTATCAATGCGCACAATTTGACCATTCAAAGCACCCGTACCATAATCGCACGAAAAGGGGCATAACAATATCGGAATGGAGTTGTTTCGACAGTGTTGCAAATAATGGTTCACTTCAGTGCAGATTTTTGCTAGAAAAGGAGAACTATAGAGCTAGAACTCTCGACGAAAAGCTCCACATGGCAGGTAGTAGGCTGGAGAGATTTGGAACGGTATTCACAAGGTAAGACCAATTTTTACGCTTTTTATTCAAGTAACCGAGGAAGCTAATGTGGCTTCTTTTTTCCCCCACAATGTCGATGATGTTGATACTAGTTCTGGCACTATACAGGGTCGTTAGCTGGTACAGTATTTGTGCTAGCCTTTGGTAGTAATATGAGTGTTTTATTCAGGCAACACGTGGGTTTACAACTATTCAATTAATTTAATTACAAAAGGGGGGAAAACATCCAGCAGAAACATTAGTCACTGGAACTGTCATGGTAAAGACAATTGCTATCATATGTAACACCCCCCCCAGAACGCACTGAAGGTTAAAGGTTTAAAAAAGAAAAAAGCGACCTCATGACATCATCGACATGAGACCAGTTTTGCGACAGTAAAAGCTCTGGTCTCTTCTGTCTGATGCTTCTGCCGAAACAGCGCGTGCTGGATCCCGATAAATTTTGCAAATACGTGTACCTAGTTTGTGTTAAAGTTCTTGCAAACATGTTTATTAAATTCTTGAAAGACTGTGACCATAAACTTGTTAAACATTTATGCAGAGTTTGTGTATTTTAAGCAGCAAACATTAAAAATCATGGGATGTGAGAGATACTGACTTGGTAAAAAAAAAAAAGAAATCTGACTTAAAGTAAAAAAAATACATACAATTTTTTTTAATAGCATAAGCAACTTGCGCAAAAAGATTTTCAGTATTAGAAATTGTAATGCCATCCTTTGTAAAAGCATTCTCCTGTACAGTTACTGATAATGAATTTAATAAGCGTGTATTCACATTATCAACAGGGTTAGAGATCTGATACGCTCTGGAGTCATAAAGCCAAAGGAGAAACCTCTCTGGTATGATGTGTACAAGACTTTTCCACCAAAGAGGGGCCCACTTCATGTGAAACCAGTTACCAGCCCTTCTGCTAAGAAACAGGGAACTGTGCCTGAAATCTTCTACAATGAGGATAAAATTAGAATGTAAGTCAACTACTCATGGCAACAAAAATAATTGTTTCCGTATATCTGAAGGCTCCTTTGTAAATATTGTGAAAACAGCACATTAGCACACACGATATACATTGCTGCCTTTATCAATCTCTCAGGTTGATAGCATTCTGTCGTTTAGAAGTCGAAAGCGGAGCATCTAAGACACTGGCATTCAGATATCCTCAAAGAATTCAAATAGAGTAAGTTTCAGTTCACAGTAACAACATGCAAAGTATTATACTTCATACATTATCCTGAGATGCATGTTCCATTGTTCCATATGCAACTTGGTCCTGCAGCTAGGTTCATTTATATTATTATAAATTAAAATTTCTGTCATTTTGATTATATATTGCTCCTTCAAGTGCTAGATGAGCCAGTTCACTGAAGATTGAGAAGTCATCAAATGCAACAATAAAGAAAAAAAAATCACCTGAAACATTGCCAATACCCACTTGTTGCCTTTTGAGTGGGAGCTGTAAAAAAGAAGGAAAAAAACTCTGTTCTGTAAATAAAATGTTATACTCTGTAAATGTGGTGACTGAAAGAGGAGAAACGAATGGTTATTTGTCACAAAAAATTAATATGAATATGCCATAGGTGTCCTCTGGTTCCTAAATAAATAGCACTAGACGGAAATGGGAGAAATATTCTGCAGATGCTAACCCATATTTTCTTTTTTTATGCAAATACATGAATATAGACAAAATACATCTAATTTGCATATTCTTCTTCCTTTTTTTTCTTACCAAAACCATAATTCTGATCAGCACAGAGTGGACACATTTCACATTTTAAACAGTGATTGAAGTTATTGTGATGCTGTGATTTAAGAAGGAAAATGATCTATCAATGACACAGTTTATATCTGCTTTACCCACCATAGCACTGGTTAAAGGTTCACTATTGCTAAGCTGTCTAAGCAATGTCATCAAAAACTTGAGGTTATTTTTTTTTAAAAAGCACTTGTCCTATCACATTGTCAACATTTGATTGTCAATAACATGTTAATAAATGTAAATGTTAACATACAGGAATTTATACATTTCGATAAAAATGAAGTATGAAATTCAACACACATAGTGTTGATACTAAGTGAAATATTTTTGTAGGCTTCAGTAACTTCTAATTTGTTTTGTTTTTTTGTTGTGGTTTTTTTTTTTGTTTGATTTTTGTTTTTGCTAGGGGATTCTATAAGCGGTATGGGAGAGGTTTGCGGACTCTTGATCTCTCCAAATCCAACTTTGTTTCTACATGTCAGAGGTATGTTTTGACTGTGTTCAGAATAACACACACAGGCGCACACACAGGCGCACACACACAGGCACACACAGGCACACACACACACACACACACACACAGGCATACTAGATAAATGGTACTCCAGGCTTTCTGAAAGCCTTTTAAAATTTGTCTCTGGATATTAGATGCTTTTAAAGTCATTTTCAGTCTAGTACTTGTACATGACCATTTTTAGAGGATTTTTTTTTTTGGTTTTTTTTGCTTAGCCATTTATCATTAATCTATGACTCATTCAAGTAGAGCTTGGTGACAAATGATTCATGGCCAGCAGAAATTCGACAGAAGTTATTCTATCCATGTTCTGACAGAGAACACAACAAACGAGTGACAATGAAAATGGCACCATCCCGAAGCAGTCATGTAGTTGGAATAAAGTTTGATCCCATCATGTTAGATTGATACACAGATCTTAGGGGGAGCGGCCACCAGCAGAGCATATGTTAAAGCTTAGCCTACTGCGGGTCGTACACATCAGCACATTGAGTGCTGTTACTGAATTTGAGACCCCAAAAGACAAGGACATTGTTGAAAAGAAGGGTCAGAGGAATTCAGTAGTGTGGAGAAGCAGATAAAGAAGCAGTTTTAGCATACATTGGAAGCTGTGTCAAAAATGCAAGTAATGCCATGAATCATTTTTACTACCCACAGACCTCTATCTATAGAGAGAGAGAGATATATAACACACACACGTGTGTATGTAGATAGATAAAAGTATATATATATATATATATATATATACACACACACATAGATAGATATCTATCTATATATATGTGTGTATATATCTGTGTGTGTGTATGTATATATATATATACGTGTGTGTGTGTATATATACACATAGATATATGTGTGTGTGTGTGTGTGTGTGTGTGTGTGTGTGTATAAAATATGTATACATTTTATATTTAGGCACATTCTTACTAGCATCCTTAAGTTAAATCTATGAAAAATGCCAATGATAACAGTTTGACAGGCAATTTTCACTTTTTTCCTCTTATCACTTTAATCCTGCAGGTTTGTTGACAAGTACAGAGAGTTAAAAAGCCATGGCGTGCTGGATAACTCTTCTTTGTTTGAAGAGACTGCGAAGGCTCTACTTAAGGAAGGTATCATCCTGAGAAGGCGAGGAGCTCCTCCTGTAAGACTCTTGTTATAAATATTACTTTGGGTTCCTACAAAAATGTTGTTTTAACTGTTTTGACATGGTCACATTTTTGCAAGCTGCAAACTATCTCATGCCAGTCAGCTAAGTTATATAGTCGTGTGAAAACAAAAGGTTTTACTAAAGAAAAAAAAATGCTAAGTACATCCAAAGATTCATATAACCAGTCAAAAGTTTGGGCACACCTTCTCATTTCATAGTTTTTCTTTATTTTTACTACTTTTACATTTTAGAAACATACTAAAGACAATATATGAAGCAAGATGTATGAAATTATGTAGCAAAGGGGAAAAATGATAAATAACTCTAAATACATGGTATATTTTAGATTCCTGAAAGTAGCCACCCTTGGCTTTGTGGGCATCGCTGCAAACCCTTGGCATTTTCTCAATTAGCTTCATGATGTAGTCACCTGAAATGGTTTTCACTTCACATATGTGCCTTGTCAGTGTTCATTTGTGGAATTTCTTGCCTTCTTAATGGGGTTGGGACCATCAGTTGTGTTGTGCAGAAGTCAGGTTGGTACACAGCTCACAACCCTATTTGAGCTTATTGGTTCTTTCCATAGTATGAATTCTAAGTAAAGACAAATGACAGTCCATCATTACTTTAAGAACTGAAGGTCAGTCAGTCCAGAAAATTGCTAAAGCTTTGAACATGTCCCCAAGTGTATTTGCAAAAACCATCAAGCGCTACGACAAAACTGGCTCAAATAAGGACCGCCCCAGGAAAGGACGACCAAGAGTCACCTCTGCTGCTGAGAACAAATTCATCAGAGTCACCAGCCTCAGAAATCGCAAGTTAACAGCACCTCAGAGTAGAGCCCAGATAAATGGCACACAGAGTTCCAGTAGTAGACACAGCTGTCAACTGTTCAGAGGAGACTGTGCAACTCAGGTCTGTGTGGTCAAAGAGCCCCTAAGAAACCACTACTAAGTAAGCAACAAGCAGAAGAGATTTGTTTGGGCCAACACAAGGAAAGTACATTAGACCAGTGTGCCATGCACAAAAGGTGAACGGGTGGTCGCTACATGCATGGTTCCCACTGTGAAGCATGGAGGAGGTGGTGTGATGGTGTGGTGGTGTTTTGCTGGTGACACTGCTGGGGATTTATTCAAAATGGAAGGCACACTGAATCAGCATGGCTACCACAGCATCCTGCTGAGACATTTCATCACATTCGGTTTGCGTTTAGTTGGACTGTCATTTATTTTTCAACAGGACAACGACCCCAAGCACACTTCCGGGCTGTGTAAGGGCTGGCCACCACAGTCACCTGACCTAAACCCAATCGAGCTGGTTTGGGATGAGATGCACCGCAGAGTGAAGGCAAAAGGGCCAACAAGTGCTCAGCATCTCTGGGAACTCCTTCAAGACTGTTGGAAAACCATTTCAGCTGACTACCTCATGAAGCTCATCCAGAGAATGCCAAGAGTGTGCAAAGCAGTAATTAAAGCAAAGGGTGGCTATTTTGAAGAATCTAAAATATAAAACATGTTTTGATTTATTACTACTACTACTACTACTACTACTAAAAGGTGTGTTTTTGTTTTGTTTTTTGTTTTGTTTTTCTTTTATAAATATACTACTGGTCAAGTTCCCACATCCCAATTTTTCCAGTTATTTGTTGCAATTCAAGTCGTTAAAGTCCAATGAGTGAAATGGGCTGTTTTGCTGGATCCAGGGTCGGTGAGTTATACAGAGTGA
>VUQG01044157.1:69059-95166 GCA_015106755.1 Etia nguti | reverse complement strand
TTTCAATATTTTCTGTTTATTGTGTGTTTTAGACACATCTGACAACATGTCCCTTCTCAAGGCTACTCTGCTGTTTTTTTTGCTTGGTGAGTAATTTTTAATCTTCTTCTTATCCAGTTGGGCCAAATAGACATTATGAATGATTTATGTATTGAGCAACCTAGTGTTTATTTTAACTCACGTGTAATGAATGTGCATGTTTTCTTCTTATGAATGTTTTTGAAAGAAAAATGTTGCGTTACAAGTATGTTGCCAAATAGTTATTGTTTAACAGCAACTGTTTGTAATGATTAATTTATTTTGAGGTTAGTCATTCAGTAGATATCTGAGCTGCTCAGGATCAAAGCTTAGCATGCTGCATCTCTCCCAGGGGATGTCAAAGGGAAACTTTGACGGCTTGAAACACTTTCATTTGTCAACCATATTCCCTGTGTATCACTTGCTTTATTTTCAAAAGAAAATCTGGCTTATTACAAGATGCTTGTTGCGGCAGGATGGTTATCCAGACAAAAAGATTACCTACTTATGGTGTAAGGTGTTTAATGCATATTTAGAGAAATCTGGGTTTGCAAAAAAGAACCCAATCTGTTGTTGCTTCAGTATATCAACACTTACACCTTAAAACTAACTCGTTATAGGACAGTTATGCTAGATTTTACCACTTCACTCTGAATAATGGGGGATTTTTCTAGCCTCTTGACTACAGAAGCTTTGTTTTCACCACCAAGTTCCACATTTAGGTTTTTTTCCACTACACTCATAGATATAAAATTAATAACGAGGGTGATTTTGTATTGTTGTGAATTGATATAGTGTCCTTTTAAAATTACAATGTAAATGGATATCAAAATAGAGCTACTAGAAGGTATTTTATACCAGGGCACCACATTGTAAAAGCAGGATTTCCACTTTTTACTCTCTGAATAACACTAAAGAAATGAAAGCTGGTGGTAACAGATAAACGGGAACAGAAACTCAAATGTGAACCAGTGTTTCTACTTTATGCATGCAAACTGTTATATACATGGTAAAAAAAGTTTTAAAAGTGTTGATACAAATGGAAAATAAAATTTATTGTACATAAGCAAATGTAATGTTCCCAACAAAATTATCTACCCATATTTTTTTAAGTAAACACATTATGTATTATATAATGTATCATATTATGTAACTATTTTTTTGACTTTCTCAGCAACTATTGTGCTGCCACCTGTGTGGCACTCATATTTTCTTAAATAAACTGGTCACACACAAGTAAGTAATTATTATCTGTGTTTTTTCATACCTTCGTCAGACAATCCCGCCGTATCATCATTTATAATAGACCTATTAAGGTCACTTTAATAGAAGGGGGAGATTTTATCCAAGGTTGTCTATTGTAAGACATAGATGAAAAATCTTCTGCTACTTTGGAAATCAGATGCGGCCCAGTCTACAGCTCACAAAGACCCATTAGAAACTTGACTTCTTAGTATAATAAATATTCAACTTCTTGGTTGTTTGTCAAGGTTGAAATATGTCTTGAGGGGATTTATTTTTTAATCCTTTTTTAAGCTTTTAAGGATATTTATGCACTCTGTTTTTTCAGTGCTTGTGCATTGACAGGTGTAGTAATGCCACGGCAATTGGCCTCCCCCTTGTCTTCTTTTTCAGATTCCATTTCCTGTGTTCAGTTTCTGGCACCTTTGAACATGGGAGGAGTCACTGGGCTGGTGCAGTTTAACTCAAACTCTCAGATGGCCACTGTAAATGTGTCTGGCGCTGGATCCTGTGGTTCAGTAAGCATTTCCCTCAGCGAGTTTCCCGTCATGTATGGCCACTTTGCTCAGCCCTGTTCTGAACAAAATATCGGCTCCAGCATCTTCACTTTTACTGCTGATCCTGCCTCAGATTCTGACATCAATGTGTCCCACCTCTTTGCGCAACGACCAAACCTTGATGACTTCTCACTGTCATTGCAAACGTGTAACGGAACTAACGTATGCACAGTTGTAAGTCAAGGTCAGACCCTCCGAACTAGTCAGGCCAGGTTCTATGGGCCCATCGCGGGTAACATTTATATCCGTCATAACATGGATAATGCCAGCTCCAGGGTTCTTGCAGATCTTGTGACAATCGGTCAAGTTAATGCGTCACAAACTAATGTCACTCTCTATAGAGCTACAAGTACTGTTGCAAACTGTGATATTCTACTTGGAAGCTTAGATCCAGCATCTTTGACCTCTCTGGGTTCCGTAAAGGTTGGGACCCCTTTGCAGCTCCAGAAATCCCGTCTGGACCTCAGTAGCTTCCAAACCACAAATGGATTTCTTTTCCTTAGGTTGGGCTCAAGTTTCAGGTGTGCTCAGATCTATAATGTGCCAGTGAAACAGGTTAGAGCTGATGTGAACATGAATGGTATCAAAGGATACTTCAGTTTTCGTCAGGCTTCCCCTTTTGATCTCACAGAGTTGAGTGTTAATCTGACCAATTTACAGAGCAAAGTTGCCTTTTACCATGTCCACGATTTTCCTGTCAGGTCATTAACAAACCGGTGTTCAAATGATAATGTGGGTGGCCACTGGAATCCATTTAGTTTAAACAGAAGTAGCCCAACTTACCCAAAAGTCCCAGGGTCAACACATGACATGTATGAGGTGGGTGACCTCAGTGCCAAGCACGGGAGCATAGCAGGCAGAAATATGGTGGACATGACATTCACAGACTTCAGTCTCCCTCTGTTTGGAAGGAACAGCATTGTAGGTCGCTCAGTTGTCATTCACCAACCAAATGATTCGAGGTATGTTTGCGCAAGTATCAGCTATCCTGGCGAGATTATTGTAGGCAGAGCCATATTTTCAAGCCCTGTGGTTGGTGAGGTCTGGTTCACACAGCTGGTGAACAACCCACTCTCTGATGTGTCCATATTTCTGAATTTGGCATATGGAAATCCTACAACACCAACCAAAAACCACAACTGGCATGTTCACGTCTACCCCATCAGCTCAGAGAGGGATGATGCTGAAGGCCGCTGTACCACAACAGGAGGTCACTGGAACCCCTTCAACATCAGCATGGACGCCAGCTATTCCCTCCACTGTAACCCATCTGGTCCCCTATCCTGTGAGGTGGGAGATCTCTCCAGCAAACACAGTACCATTGATCTTGGAACCACGGTAGCGGTAGTAGCAGCAAAATACTTCTTCACTGATGTCACCTCCTGGTTGCCCAAGCCTGGCATTATTGGTCGTTCTGTGGTCATCCATCAAGCAGAAAAAGGAGGGCCAAGAATAGCCTGTGCCAATGTCACAATGGTGCAAGTTCCCAAAGCTAGCGTAGGTAAATGGTTTGGCCCTGGAGTTTCTGATGGACAAGTGCATTTCTCCCGGGCTGTGCCACAAGGTCCCACAACTATAAATGTTTCCTTAATGAGCCTGAACTCCATAGCTAGTGGTTATCATGTTCACGTGTTGCCCCTCATACCTGGCAGTGTAGAACCCTGTTCAAATGCAAACATCCAGGGCCACTTCAACCCACTAGCCTGGAACGTATCGCAGTCCCCCCCTCCTGGAGCTGGCACTGTGGACCAGTATGAGATGGGAGATATCAGCGGGAAGTTCGGCACGCTTAATGATCAAAACAACTTTGAAGCTGTATACACGGACCCTGAAATGTTAATGACTGGACCCTACAGCATAGTGGGAAGGTCGCTGGTGGTTCACAATGTCAGTGGAGCAAGGTGAGAATGTTTACTTTACTATTTCTTTTCTTAGTAGAGAGTAAGAAAGAACATAACACAGCACAAAACTGAAAGGAAAAAAGAAAGCAATGTCATATACAGGATACCACATCATCTTTTTTCTGAAGAAAAAAAAAATAGTAGTCCAATCTTCTATTTTTAAATACTTGATATCTGTTGCAAAAAAAGAGGAAGTATTTATCATCTGGGACAACTCCAACAAGTGAAAGGTCTGAGTAGTCGCAAATCCTCATGCAGAATAACCAGATATGCGAGTTAAGAGACTGACTTTTGGCACCGAAACAAAAACGTGGCAGGCTTTTGAGGACAACAGTGTAAAATGTCATAGATACGGACATAACTTCCTGGTGTTTTGTATCATGACAAAGACAACTTTCAGTTAACGAGAATTACTCAGCAAAATACTTTGTTGAAGAAGATCCTCAGAGATGTCAGAACATGATATGATTTTCTCATCTTGATTGCATTTCTCTTTATGTGTGTGTCTGTGTGTGTTTTTTATGTTTTTTTACAGAATTAGGTGTGCAGACATCTTAGCTGATAGACTCACAGATGGTGAATGGGTTATTGCCAAGGCTGTCTTTAATGGTACAGTGACTGGGACAGTTAGACTGGTAAGAATTATTACAGATAAAGTGTTTGATGCTCATCTAATGTTTCTCATCTTCTTTCTTTCTTTCGTTTTGTCTATTAATTTCAATAATTTCTATTTTTCTGTGACTAAAGGTGCCTTACAAAACAATAATGACTACAAATCTCTTATTTACTGTATATGAATAAGTGTTTAACAAGTGAACATATCTGAAGTGGAAAAAAAACATGCAATTATCTGTTGCAGCAAATGTAAATAAATCAGTTTGATTTTTGATATTGGGCAATCAATTCCTTTCTAATCAGACTGGTTAGAGAGTGTGTACTACACTCATTTAACACTTTGTTATTCCTAATGGCTAAAGTGGCTTCAAGTTTCTATATTTAAAATGAGGTGAGGCATATCTAAATTTAATCTCATGAGCTCACTTCTTTTGGATTTTACATTTTAACAAAAGGTTTTACATTTCTAATCTTTAGCTCACACTGATACTGACTCAAATGACATCACAGGCAAGATTTCCCACAGAGGATTAAACTTTTTCTCCAGTTTCTCTGTAAAAACAAAAAAAGGCTGAAATGTAAGAACATGTGGAGTTCCTTCTTTTAGAAAGACAGCAGCTTATCTTATACTCCACATCTAAAGCAGTGTATTTGACTGCTACCCACTTGTAAAAGGTTGCTAATCTTACTAGCAGTGTGTAAAATACTGTATCGAGACTAGTTTGGCAGGGAAAAAAAGAAGTTATAATTGAATAAGATGAGTGAATGAGTCATAGTATAATATATCTGATAGCCTAAGAGCAGAACAACTGTTTCTTTATCATTGCTAACTTATTTGGAGCCAAGCTGCCACAAAAACATGACAGTGTATTTCTGCTGCACTGGACAGAATTCATTATGCCTACGATGGCTTGCAACAGGAAGCAAAAGGAAGAGGGGACGAGACCATTAGCTTAGCATCTATCCGCTAGCTAATGGTACGTGCGTTTTCACCAAACTAAAAAGCTCACCAAGGGAACAGCTGTCTATGGCAGCTGCCCTCCAGAGGCCCCATACTGAGCTCTGCACTACACTAATGGAGAGAAGAGATTGTAGTATCTCTAAACAGCCTATATGATTAAAGAGAAGAAGGCAGTTTGAATAATCAATGTTGTTCTTCAACAAAATAGAGTGGTTTCACTCAGACAAACTGAGAATCAAAAGAAAAATGAAATGAAATGTGAAAGTGTGAAATGCCTTTACACTTAAAGGTGGACAGCAATATCCACAAATCTATACTCGGTTCATTTTAACGGCATTCATGTTTCAGCAAAGCAAGTGTTTAGTTGTGTGATATGAGATCGTGACAGTATACATTAAA
The DNA here is from genome assembly GCA_015106755.1 of Etia nguti. Classification (NCBI taxonomy): domain Eukaryota; kingdom Metazoa; phylum Chordata; class Actinopteri; order Cichliformes; family Cichlidae; genus Etia; species Etia nguti. Next base: position 89,473 of record VUQG01044157.1, on the reverse strand, counting down.
TTCATTCTTTCTAATTTAAGCACTTTGTTTTTCTCATCCCAGCAACAGCAGGTGTTCCTCGATGGGAGTAGCAGCGATGTTACTCTGGAGGTGAACCTTAAGTCATCTGCAGGGGAAAATGTAAGTACAGCTTTATATAATCTACATACGTGCATGCAACTTAAAAATATATATATTGGCCACCATCACAAAACTCAGTGTTCATCTGCCACCCATCAGTGTGAAACTCCCTTTAAGCCTTTAATAAGATAGGTGTGTTAAAAGACATCATTCTCACACTTGTATTTTACCCCAAACTGCAGAAATCTACTGCTTCGTTGTTCATCACAACTAATCGGGTTGGCTCCAATGACACCGGGTGCAACAGTGTGGGAGGCACATTCAATCCCTTCAACATGACATCGATGGTGAGATCATAACCTTATCTGCGTAAAAAGGATATAAAAACAAAATAAAACAGAAACAAAACGCTTAAGAAATAAGAAATTGAAAGCAAAAAAAGTGGAAGAAGAAAGGGGTTGGCCGGGTAGTTTGACCTTGAGTTACTTGAAGGAAGTCCAGAAATGTTGCTGTTTCCTGCTAGTTTAGGGACACATATTGCAATAAGGGGCCAGTCGGAGTCTAATTACAAGTTTCTTTAGTTCTTCAGTTTGAAAATTTGCAATTTCACTGAATTTGAGTTTCAAAGGCTGCCCTGAAGATGATCAGTTTAAAGTGTAAATATAATAATACATTTTTATGCTTGTAGGGGTATAAAGATGCTAAAAACTGCGCTAATTATCAAAAATAAATAATCTCAATGATCAAATTACTGGCTTTATATGAATAAGATTTTGCAAAGGATCATGATAAACTTAAACCTGCTTAAATAGTTGTAATCCTAACGTGATTGACATGTGTGCATCTAATAATCTACAATATGTTTTAGAGACAATATGAACATTTCTTTTTCTTTTATTTTGTGGAGTTACTTTATGGGACCAGTCATGCAATTGGTCAATTACTGGAGAATATTGCTAACTTCTCTCTTCCTCCAACTTCCTCTCAAATCTAAGCACTTGCTAGAGTCCTTTTTGTGTATTTATACTTTATACACAACACTAGACTCTAAAGCATTGTAGAAAAGGCAGTGTTCAAGTTTTTCCTAACCAGGAACAAAACCAGCCATGGTTACTGTTGTGGTAAATGTGCAAATCACTTCTTTCTTTCGCTTCCACTTCCAGAGCTCCAGCTGTTCTTCAGAAAACCCACTGAGCTGCGTGGTGGGGGAGGTATCTGTAAGACACGGCACGGTTAGCCTGACACAGAGACAGTTCTATACTGACAGCATTATTCGCCTCTCCGGAGACAGCACAGGTGAAATGAGTCACCATATGTGATCAGTGATAACAGCAGATACAAAACCTCACTTCCTCTCCAAAGAAGTGAGTTTAGTCTAATTGTTTGTTATGTTTTGTGTTTTATTAGTGGTCTTCAGATCTTTAGTGCTGAAGAATGGAGAAAACATCACAGCCTGTGCCAACATCCTCCCTGAATCCCCATCAGCAGCGCAGACCTTTCCCAATGTTGCTACATTCAGCCGGTGAGTGTAATTACAACATACTGCATGATGAATACCTTTTCATGTCATCCTAAATCACTCAAGACACTTTAATTGCTTGCTGGAGGCCATTTGAGAAGACATTCTTTAAAACTGAATCGAGCACTGTGTAACACTTTGATCAATGCTGTATTGAATTGTTGTTGTAGAGTTCAAGTCTTAGTATGACGATAAAGTGGATGTCGGTGTCTTTATGTCCAGATATGACTTCCGAAAGAGGGTAGCTGACGTACTGCAAATGGACCTGGCAAGAGTTAGTATCTTGCCCACATCTCCCCAATCTGTACCTGGTGGAACATGTCAGCAAGTCAACTTCATGATATCTGGTAAGGCAGAAAAAATTTAATTCAACTTCCATATTTGGCAACCAAAGTGACAGTAAAAAAAAGTGCAACACGAATGATGTGAGACGATGTCATCATGTCAATATTAATACAAATTTTTCAGTGAAAATTGATGAAAATATAAAGTTTATTGAAGAGATACAAAGTATAAAGTAGGCTGTAATATCAGACAGTTGTCTTTTACAGGTGTGTCTTTGGCAGGGTATGTTAGGAATTCAACATTGCATGTCTTCTGCTTCATCGGATGATTGGAAATAAAGCCAAGTTGAAACTTTTTCCCACTGTAACAATGATTATTTTATTATGATCAAATTGAACTTTAGCTGATGGATGGGTGTTTTCAAACAGGCAACAAGAGCGATTTACCAGAGCATTTTTATTATTTTGAAAATTTTATTCAAATATTTTGGCTCAAATAGCATTTCATGCTTCAAACAGTCAAACTTCAGACTGCAAATGTACATTTTTAATCATATTATATTGTAAATATCTGACATATCAAACCTGAGTTTTTCTTTGGTTAAGAGACATAATATTTTTTCTTCACCACTCAGTCCAAAACACTTGCACACACTACAGCCTCAAAGAACTCCTCACCTAGAACTGACCTACAACTACTGCACCACACAGGTACCAAGTACTTAAAACAATACGTTTGATGTCATTCATTGCCTGCCATGGTCCCTGGTTTTGGTCCCATTTTTTTCAGTTAGATTAGACTTTTTCCATTCTTGTTTATTATTTAATATTTTTTATCCAATATTATTTGAGATATAGTATCATTTTATAATATTACATCATTTATTAATTTATTTGATTTGATTTATTTGTTTGTTTGTTTGTTTCACTGTTGTGCTAGCACTATGTTGTAGAGCAGGGGTGTCAAACTCCAGTCCTCAAGGGCCAGCATCCTGCTTGTTTTTGAGATATCCCTGCCCTACCTGCTGCTGATTACCTGGATCAGGTGTTCTTTGCCAATAAGAAGCTCCAAGGGCAGGTTAGTTGGAAAACAAGCAGGACAGCAGCCCTCGAGGCCTGGAATTCAACAGCTGTGTTGTAGAGTATTGCCGAGAAATTTCATTTTCATTCTTTGGTGGGGGGGTTTATTGTTTTTGTTTGTTGGTTTTCTTCTGTGTTTTCCTGCCCATCCTTTCTGTTTATGCCTTTGTCCCCGAGTGTTCCCTTGTTCCTATTGTCATGATTTATGTTAGTCTTGTGTGAATGTTACAGCATCTAAGTCAGTAAATGGTTCAGCTGCTTTAGGCTGGCCAAGCTTTTTGTCAGGACATCAATACAATGGACAATAATGGGTATTGAAAATCTTCAGAAAACCTGAATTAATGAAAAGTAATTTGATACTGGAGTTGACCGTCTGGGGGTCTCATTTTCTGTCCCTTCCTTTGTCCCAGGGGGTAACAGAGGAGAATTTGTAGACAGCTTTCACACACTATAGCACAGGACAGGCATTTATACTCTGAGGTCTCCTAAAAGGTGAAGAGTTTACTATTCCAATAATTCCGCACAAGGCCACCATTGGATCATTTTTATTAGAATAAAAAGATTCAGTTCTTCAGCTGCCTTATGGAAATTGCTCGCATAGCATTATTTTCTGATTCAAGCCAAAATATTGAAAGGGCATACCTTTTGTCAGCCAAGTGACATAAAGGAAAACATAACTTTCAATACAACAAAGATTCACATGTCATAATAACCCATTGATCCAGCAGTATCTATGAAGTATAACAAAACAGTGAAGCTCTAAGTATACTAAGTACATTAGTATATGTGTAAGTAAGCACTGCTACTTTCTCTGTATGTTAAAGGGAATGTGAGCACTGACCTGCTGAGCTCTGTCAAAACCAGTGAGAAAATGGGCGTCTTCAGAGAGTCTGACACATGTACAAGTAAGTTCATTTTATACTGTTCTCAAAGCTTTGACTACACTTTAAATGCCTTTCGGTAACATGAAATTATTAATGTATTTAGACAACATTTAGAAGGAAACTTTGAAGTCTTTTTGTTCAATCCCAACAATACAATAGTGCATAAAACTTGAAAAACTTGGAAGCCATATCAGCTATTAATATGGATTGGAATTGAGGACCAAATCTTGTAGTGAATCAGTTCCCAGTAGTTCAGTTCCTTGGAATTGATAGGTCTGCTTGCCTCTTGATATCGCTTAACGGTTCCACTTACACCACAATCAGCTGATTTCAGTTCGCATGCCAAAAACAGTGGCCCAGTCAGCAGTGTGGATATGGACATTACTTTTATTTATAGAAAAGGAAAATAGCATGATGGTAAAGCAAAAACTGCGTCCAGAACATAAACAACTGCATTATGATGCTAACACAACATTGGCGCTTTGACAGCATGCGAACGCTAAGCTAGCCAAGAACCCGGAGTGATGTTAAAGCTGAGCGAATGCCGACCCCAGCCCAGCAAATACCTGAAAACCTGAACTTTAACAGGTAACAAAAACAGTGATGAGCAGTCAGGCTGCTGCCTTGCATGACTGCCAACAGTTTCTGCCTTTTCAAGTCTCTTTGTGCTAGTTTTCATCTTTGCTTGTGCTGTCGGCTTTATGTTCATACCTAAATACTAAGAGAAATAGCTAATGAGAACCCAGTGAGAATCGATAAGAGAATCAAAAGGTATCAAATCAATAATTGAATCACTAAATTCTTATCCATTTCCATCCCTAGCTATCAATAATGTAAAAATCTAATATTTGCATAACTGGGAATGACTCTTAGTCATTCAAATAACCTGTGAATGCCTTTCTAATTTCTTATTAGGAAGTGTAAGTCCAGCCCTCATGCCATGGACTTTTCTTCTTGGCTTGATGTTCGCCTTCGCCTGTCTGCTGGCTTCAGCAACTTATTTATAGCTTGGAGACTCAGCCACACCTTGCACCATCAGTGGGGTTACATGACCTTAAAAAGATTGTAAATATGTTTGTCAAATGGCACAGTGATCATCAAGTGAATAAAAAATATCTGTCACATTGAAAAATTTTTTCAGTCAATGAAGATTTTCCCTTTTTTCATTACTTTTATAAAAATATAAAATATAAATATAAAAATAATAATGGTAGGTAACGAGGCTTAGGTAACAAGTAAGAGTTTAATGTAGCCTTTTTAGAAATTTCTACAGATTGGTAATGTTTTTTTAATTTATATCATTTGGTTTCTTAAATGGGTGGGTGGTTTTATTGTATCTTCTGACCTCCAGACTTTGTTCTTCATGTATGCACTCTCCAAATATCCATGTGAAATTTTGTGTATATCTTGAAAATTGTGAATAAAATACAATAATGTTTGGATGCCTTGTCAGTTTCCAGAATAAATGTGTTTAAAATCGCAGATGCAGTTTTTAGCAGGACAGTAATTCTGTTAAGATTTGCAAAATAAATATTTTTAAACTTTTTCATTTTATTCCAGCAAAACAACCCACCGAATAGCTGCAAAACATCTTTAATAACTACATTAAAGATTAGATTAAATAGACTGCAGTGTTATTCCTTTCATCAACATGGTGTCCAGGTAAAGTGCACATTACTTTTCCACCCATTTCCTCACCCTTTTCCACACATTCAGACGGTTTTCCACATTTGTATTAGTTTTAGTTTACAGAGGTCAACATGTGAGCATCACGTGAACTGTGTGGCTCAAAAACTGCATGAATTCCTGCTAAAACTAAAAGATGATTATCAGGAAGAACAGAAACTGACACTTAACGCTTTAAAAACATATATTTTTTAAACATTTTAAAGGCTTTAAAAGCAACCTCAACTTTCCATCTATGTGGGTAAAAAATTGAAAAGATTGCACCAAAATAATATACAGTATATAAATCCTTTACACGGTCAGTACCAAGCCTTTAAAAGGGACTCACTCACAACCTTGCTGTCTTACAAATAAATGAACATGCTCTACTTTTTTAAAAATTGAACCTGATATTTTTTTTCAATAATAATAACAGTTTTATATTTAGCTTCATATTTAGCTTTTTTTTTGCAATATTTTTCTTAAAATTGTATTATACCATTTATTTAAGTTTTTCAATGGGAAAAAATCACACTGATGATGTAGAAGTTTCAAAAACTCAATAAAACTGTATGCATCAAATATGATACACTAGGTGTTAAATGGTTAACGGAGAGAAGCAGAATGATAAAGATACTAACCTCCAAGTCGCTCTCTGATGCATCCATCGGAGCAATATTGTGTGACTGTTAGATAGAAAGCACTTACATAGAAAAAGCATAGCAAAAAGAGCTTGTATAAATGGATGAATGAGCCGAGTTATGTAAAGCGCTTTGAGTGCTCAGAGTAGAAAAGCGCTATATAAGGACCAGTCCGTTTACAATATTTCTTGTAGTTTGTCAGCAAGTCTGCACACATCTCAGGGGGGATTTTTAGCCTCTCCTCTTTATTTATGTTTTTTTCAGGGATCTGCCACCATCAGTGATCTATTCAGGGGTATGTATCAGACAACTGGCTAGATGCAAGCAAACAAAATTTTATAAATCACATTTCATTCCATGTGAAAAGACAATATGCTGCACAGAGCATAAGCTACCACAAAGCTTGTAGCAGGGCATATTTATATAATGCAACACTAAATCGATAGACAGACTTAAACAAGTAAATTAATAGAAAAAGTAACAAACAAAAAGGCAACAAGACATTGGCTTCTATTGGCTGCTTCCTTTAGGGCTCACCACAGCTGATCGTCTGCATCTATCTCACTCAATGACTGTACCTCACGCTATCCCTAGGATCTCTGTTCTCTGTCACCCCAAGCCTCTGTATGTCCTTTTTCACTACATCCATGAATCTTCTCAGAGGTCTCTCTTTTCCTCCTGCCTGTCAGCTCCATATTCAACATCCTTTGTCCAGTATGTCCACTATCCCTCCAAACCATCACAGCCTTGCCTCTTTAACTTTGTCTCCAAACCACTCAACCTGAGCTGTCCCTCTGATATACTCATTTCTAGTCTCGTCCATTCCAGTTGTTCCAAGCACCTCTCACCTCCAGCTCGGCCTCCTGTCTTTTTCTGGTGCCACCGTCTCCAAGCCACATGTCCTCGCAAGTCTCACTACAATCTCGTAAAACACTACCATCACTCTTGCTACTTCTGTCACAAATCACCCCTGAGATTCATCTCCAAACACTCCACCCTATGCACACTCTCTTCTTCAACTTTCTTGTACAAAGATTTAAAAAATGATAAAGATCGATAATTTAAATCCATAAACGAAATAGAAATCTTTAAAACTAACAATAAACAAATACAAAGCCACAACTTAAAACCAAAGTAATTGAAATGACATGAAGTCAGTTAATGATATATTAGATGCAGGGTAATCAACTATATCGTGTATATTTGTGTGTTTGATTCAGTTCTCTCACATGTAGCCCTTCACTTACTTTGCTTCTTTTCGCACTCTCAGAGATCTACTGCGTAAACTCGGTCTTAAATATTAATGAAATGGTGTTTCGTTTATGTGTTCGCAGTAGAGAGTGCATGAATTATTCACAGAGGAAGAGGCGAGCCTGGATCCCGCTACGTCTACTGGAAGAAGCTACAGTCACGTGACCGCAAACGTCAACAACGAAATGGCAGCCTCCTGTTTTGTAAATTAACACAAGGTCCGAGCTGGTTAAAAGAGCGCTTCGATTTTAAACCTGAGTGTCGCATTTTCAAGGCGAAACCACTGGGTGTGTATTCAGCATTTCACTGGCTGCATGTGGGGGGCTACTTTACCGTTTTACAGTCGCTAGCTGCGGATTAAAATGCTAGCGTTTTGTTTCAAGGCGGCTCAGAGCGAGTACAGAAGGCTGTGGACTGTTTTCAAAACGAGGAAAACGACCAGTCCGCCCACGCCTGTAGTATTGTCTGTTGCGAAAGCTGCGAGAAAAGCGCTTCCCTCAGCTGTAAAACTGGATAATTAGCTAGCAACTTTCCTAGTAGTCCACCGGTGTGCTACCACACCCACAAGTAAATCCGATACCCGGAATGAATTAGTTATTTGTGTGTTCTGTTTGGCCTTTTCAAGGAAAAAAGTGATGCCTTAATAGAAAGAAAAGTCGGCCACAGACTCTGTGTTTGTCTATTTTATTACTTTTTAAAAACACAATCAGATACAATAATTTGATTTTATTGAGAAAATTAACTAGCTAGTGGTTCAGCTACTGAATGCAGCTGATTCATTTCATGTCAACTTGTAAACAACAACCGCACGCTGAGCTTCAAGCCAATAGGAGACCTCATCGATGCAGAATACTGCCACCTAATTGGTCGGTTTGTGGACTCTTTTTACACAGCCTCACACCCGATGTGGAGAGTGATGGGGGAATCCACTGCTGTAGGCGATTATTGTAGTGCAAAGGGTCACGCAAATGCCGTCTCAGCCCAGTCAGCCTATTCTTTTAATATTTAACTCTGACTTCAGTAACAGTTGCTTATTCAGCATACTGCAGCTGAATACAGGTCCAGGTGTGGCCTGTGACTTTGAGCTCCACGTGAATAGTTGGGTAGGTTATAGTCAGTCTGTTCAGTTTCAGTCATCTGAGTTCAACATGCCATCCGAAAAGTCAGGTAATCTCTAAAGATCCACATCTTTGTTTTGGAATTATACCAGCATATCTGATTACCTACTGAGTATTGGTGTATCAGTGCTTGAGATCAGTGTTTTTGGACACTGATCGGTGCTTTGACGAGAAACTAGAGCCTATCACATTTAATCCTTTGTAGTAGTATACCTATCTAATGACGCATTTGGAGATTGTTTTTTTGGTTTTGGTTTTTTTTAACTATGTATGTTTTCATGAAAGACCTTGGTGTTAGGCTGTTGTTTGTCTGTGATAGCACTTAAAAATATGTTTAAGAATACCAGTGTAAAGGCTTTGTGCAGGTAGAATGTTTTTTATTTTATTTTAATGTTTCCCCTTGACTTCTTTCAAACATATCTCCTTTGCCATTCAGAAAAGGCCATGTCTCCAAAGATAACTGGAGAGCTGCTCAGGCAGCTCCGTCAGGCAATGAAGAACTGTAAATACTTCTCTGAGCCTATACAGGCCTACATAATCCCATCTGGGGATGCACATCAGGTAAATCAAATCACATTTACTACAATTAATATGTTTACACGACCCCTTAGCAAGACACATGGAAAATCTCTCAGCTGCTCCTCTTACTTCTGTCACGTCTCTAAATTCACTTCTCACTGTGAACTCAGTTCACTTCTTAATTCACTTTAATTTACTTCTCATGGTCTTGTCTGACCTTTGCAGCTGATTGTAGCCCTTTGCTCATTACACTTCCCTTACCTTGCCCTTTTCTTCTTCATGCACACGACTAGCAGCGATGGTGGCAATTAAAATGTTTGTTGGGTGGATGGCCACTTCACAGTGATCGTTAATGAAGGTGATTTCTCGCGTGTCCGTGTGACTTTCAGAGTGAATACATTGCACCGTGTGACTGCAGACGTGAATTCATCTCTGGATTCGACGGCTCTGCAGGTTTGTATTGCTTATACATGATTCCCATTGCACACGCAAGTGTAGGTATAAATCATTCATTTTCACTGTAAAAAATCTGGAACATTTGATATCTCAGAATGATATTTGATATATCTCATTCAGACTCAGCTTGCTAAGCTGGTTTGTTAAGGGTAAAGCAGAACAGAACAAAAAAAAAACACCAGTGCACATAGTCTCATGTTGAAAAGTAGTGTTCTTTCCCATTAAAGGCTATGAACTTTCAAGGAAGGTGTTTTTTTTAATGTAATAAAACACTGTGGAAATCTTGCCTTCTGCCCTGACATAACCACAGTTTTACATGAGAGAAGAAGAATTCAGTCTTTCTCAGGCTGCTTATTCACTGCTGTCATTTCAGAGTTATAAACCTTATATGTTGCTTCAGAGAAATGAATAGATATGCTTATTGTACAAATAAAGCCAAGTAGCCAAAAGAAAGTGCTGAACAAAATTTCTTGCATACTTTGCCATTCAGGCACAGCCATCGTTACAGAGCAGCATGCTGCAATGTGGACTGATGGCCGATACTTCCTGCAAGCCAGCCAGCAGATGGACAACAACTGGACCCTCATGAAGATGGGTAATGTCCACCTTGGTGTTTCAGTGATGAAAAAATATCTCTCTAATTAATGTTACATAAAGTACAAACACCAACTGATCTTTTTTTTCTCATTTTAAAAGTTATATTTAACTACATGTGCTTTTAAAGTTTGAGACTCTCTAATGGAGCAGCTAAATAGGCACAACATGGACATTTAGATCAGTCACAGCATGAGTAATAAGGCTTGAATCACAGCTAGACAATAAGTCAGAATGGGTTTTTTTTTTTTTTTTTCTAATTTAAGACTGGAAAGTGTCCCAAACTTGAGTTTAGACTCTATTTGTGTCTGCACTGAGTGTAGACACACATACATTTTATTATTCCGTGTTCCACAGTGGTACGAGTCATTTATATTATACATTTGTATGTCTTGAAGGTGTCATAAACTGATTTTAGTAATCAAATACAGGGCTGAAGGAGACACCCTCACAGGAAGACTGGCTCATCAGTGTTCTTCCTGAGAACTCAAAAGTGGGAGTAGATCCTTGGATCATTGCTGCTGGTAGGATACAGTATCATATTCATGTTAGTTCAGTGAATTAGCATTGCAAGCTTTACTTGGAAAACCACTCATGCTGCAGCAGTCACCAAGGTAAACAGAAATATTACAGTATGCAACAAGGGTGCATGTCTTGCTTAAATAACGTGGATATAGAGCTTGTGTGATTTCAACATTTCTATCATCTTATTAGATTTTAAGTTGCACTAAAAAAATGGAGGAATTCGTAAGCTCTCAGACAAATACACTTGCATTGTGTTGTAGAGTTGAGGCATCCCGCAGTCTCTACTTCAGACCCACAAATCAACCATCATTGCTTCTTTTTTTCTGGTATTAAATTAAAATTCAGTTAAGATCTGTATAATCAAAAGAATATTGTTTACATCGATGGCCATTTGTATCAACAGCACAGTATAGAACAGCATGCATGGTTGACAACAGATGAGACATTATCTAAGGCCCACATGGAGATAAATAAAGTTATCTGAATTGTCAAAAACACAATGAAAGGACAAGTTTGGGTGGATGTGGGTTGCCAGGCAGCTTGCAAATGGTCAACAACTGTAAGTAGGCTAAAACGACTTAAGCAGCACGACCTATATGAGATTAGCCGGTTGGATTGGTAACAATTATGAATGCTGGCTGATATTTAGATCAGCTGATCTGCTGGGATTACTGCAGAGTGTGACACTGTTGCCTCCATGAAGTAACACTCTGTTTTATATTTGGTATTTGTGCATTGTAAGAAATCTCATGTTGTGTTTCAGACCAATGGAAGAACATGTTCAAGGCTCTGTCCAGTGCTGGCCACTCGTTGGTAGCAGTGCAGGATAACCTTATCGATGCCGTCTGGCCAGACCGACCAGAAAGACCCAGCACACAACTCCGCAGCTTGGGATTAGACTTCACTGGTCAGTGCAATTAAATAGCATTAAACCATTTTACATGTAGTCTTTTTTATTTTTAATAGTAGCTAATTAGGTGTTTGTGTGGAAAACAAAAAAATTGTGTAATATTTTTAGAAATCCCACTTGCACTATGATACTGTGCAGAAAATACTGCAGTTAACACTGATGCACATAATCTAGACACAGTTTAATAGCCCTTTTAATTACGTTTCCAGTCTTCAGTAACTAGATGTATAGGCATCGGATGAGACGAACTTGTGTCTTCCTGTGTTAATTCTGCTTTGTGTAGGTATTTCCTGGCAAGACAAGATCACAGCACTGCGAGCAAAGATGTCAGAGAGGAAGATCACCTGGTTTGTTGCAACAGCACTGGATGAGATTGCATGTACGGTTAAGTTTTCCTATCCTGCTCCTGAGTGCAGTTCAGTTCAGCTCTTCACTGTGCATAATTTAAATATTACTGTGTTAAAAAAAATTGCAGGCATTTTGATACGCGAGTCAGTTCGGTACTTGATAACAAGCAGAGGACACGTGTGCGAGTGTCCCTCTAGATTCGAGGGTGTTCACCGAGCTTCATTTGCTCTTGTTTCTGATTGTCCTGTTTATGAGATGAAGACTTATTTTGATTGTCATCAGGTAACATTTAGGCTGGGTGGCTTCAACCAGCAGATTATAGTTGTAGATTATAGGGATGAAACCTGTAAGGATGAATGACAGTTTAATAATAACACTGATATTTTACACCACCCACTTCACAGTGAGCCATTGTTTCATGAGAATTAAAGTATTCATTGCTATGTGATGCATCATAGGGTGTTTCTTTTTTTTTTCTTTTATGTTTAATTTTTTAATCTGTCAAATTATTGTTTTTTTTTCTCAGGGCTTTTCAACCTTCGTGGGGCAGACATTGAGTACAACCCAGTTTTCTTTGCATATACCATTGTGGGAATGAATACAATAAGGTGATGTCCAGTATGATGCATCAGTAATTATGAATTTGGACAAACAATGCTTTACTGTAAAACTTAGATAGTAGTTTGTGCAATTTGGGAGATGTTAGAATAACTGAAGTGTGCATAACATAATCTGCCTATCTTTTATTGTGTTTAGTGCAATCACATCTGTTAGTGCTAATAAATTATACTGCACAATGCACTAGAGGACATCTAAAAAACTTGTATTCTACCAGATTGTATACTGTATGTATTTAGTACCTAGTTGAGGGCACATCCAGTAGATTAAACCTCCCAAACCCAGAGGAACAGGGTTTCCTCCTGTGTTAACCCATTTCACTTTTTCACTCAACAACCCTTTCTTCTCTGCAGGTTTTTTGTGGACCTCAAGCGTCTTTCTAACCCTGCAGTGAGAGAGCATCTGCAGCTGGACTCCCCTAGCAAACCTGAGCTCAGCATCCAGACATTTCCGTACGAGTCAGTCTACACTGAGGTCCAGGCCATCTGTGCTGCACTTGGCCCGAAGGACAAAGTGTGGATTTGCGATAAAGCCAGTTGTGCGCTCACACAGGTCATCCCTAAGGTGAGACAAATGATTAATCAAGAGGGAAATCATTACTTGAGTCACTGCTAAATTTGTAAGTTTGCTCACTTATGAAGAAATGAACATGCTGTAATTCATGTGGTAGTTTCATTTGAAGAGGGAGAGACAGAATATCGACCGCAAATCCAAAAGGAACACGTTACATAAAAGTTAAAAAATTGATTTTTATGTCAGCGAGTGAAATAAGTATTCAATTCTCAAGCAAAACATGACTTAGTACTTGGTGGAGAAATCCTTGTATCAAGCACTGAAGTAAGACATCTTTGCCATCCACCTTTGCCATAATTATCCTCACCCCATGAGGCAAGGTCTTGCATGGAGCTCCAGACAGAGGGTGGTTGAGGGTCATTTTGTATCTCGTCCACTTCTGAATAATCGTACCAACAGTTCCAGCCTCTGCAGGTCTACAATTTTGTCCTTGACATTTTGGAAGCTGTTTGGTAAACATAAATTCAGCAGGGATCGTTTCCTCACTGTATATATAAATAGTTCATGTGTAGAGGCTCATCATTGGCTTCTGGTGTTCACAAAAGAAGATAATAAAGATTTAAAAACAAACAAAACAAGCTGGATCGTATCTGGGTCATATCCGTTTACACAAGTATGAAGAAGTAGTGTCTGCTTTAAATACCAGTGGTTGATGGCATACCTGAGTACTTTGTGGCTCAGTGGTTATTTGTAAATGGCAGAATTTTTACAGTTTAGAAAAATGTTGCCTCTCAGATTTCACTGCCTGTTTCCTTGTGCCTATCAGATGACCCATTCTCAGATTATTGGGGCAGATTTTTGAAAACATGCTATGTTTTAAATTCTCAGAAATAGGACAGAGACCTATAATATTACAGACATTAAAGTGTCTGGTAGAAATGCTCATTTTCTCACCTGCATTAGCAAGTAAAACTTGAATACTACATTGTAACTTTAGCAAAACTAACAACTCTTAATATGTAACATGAATCTGCTCTAGCCTATATGAAACTGGTTCATTACATTCATAAAATACAGCAAAATCCAATAAATATTTGTCATTTAGTATAAATACATTTAAAAATGTGTAAAAGAGCTGCATTTTTTTAATGTAATGTTGTGTCTTGATGTGTTTTTGTTTTTTAGGCTCACAGAACTCCAATTCCCTACACTCCACTCTGCCTTGCCAAAGCTGTGAAAAATGCCACAGAGATTCAAGGCATGAAAATGGCCCATGTAAGAATCATTGACCTTTGAAATATGTAGTGTACAACATATTATTGTGTCTATAATATTTTTTATGAACTGTTTGGTTGTGCTTTTACCAACAGATCAAGGATGCAGTAGCCCTTTGTGAACTCTTCGCTTGGTTAGAAAAGGAGGTATCCTATTATTTTTCTGAGCCCAAACACAGAATAGATTCCTCAGTCTGTGACTGAAGAGTATTGTCTGGATCAAAAGAAAGGTTTTGGTTGGTTTAGGTTCTTTTTTTAAAATCTTATTTTCATCCTCTGGAATTTTCAATTCATTTCAGTTCGGTTAATTTCAATTCATATAGCACCTAATCACAACAGCAGCCTCAAGGTTGCTTCATGTTGTAAGGGAAAGACCCTCTATAATACAGATTTTTCACATTATTTTTGACTAACAGTACAATTCACTTACTCTCAACTTCCAGGAAACACACGTTTTTTTTGCAATTCTTTTTTTCAATGCTGCGGTCGGATGGCATTTTGCCATGAGCTGTAACGTCTTCCTTGTTGTCTCCTTGTTGAATTTCACATGTGTTGGTTTTGTTATTTTCAGATTCCAAAAGGCAATGTGACTGAGATATCTGCTGCCGATAAGGCAGAAGAATTACGTAGGTGTGTTTTGCTTTTTGTTTAAACTACGTTGATCAAGCTCATCCAGTTTAGCTTCAACGTCTTCCTTTTTGGAAAGGATGTCTTTAAAAGATGCTGGTCCAGTTCGAATCTGCATCCTCCCTCAAGTGTAACTCTATGCAACTGAAAGGGTTTTTAATTAACTGGTAGGGTAAAAATAGAGCACAAACCTTTCTTTACCAGAAACAGGAGCCTCTGTCTACCATGGATTAAGATCACTTATTGTCACTTATCTAAAACTGGGCCGATTATGTTTTAATTACAAGCAAGCGTTTACAACAGTATTTCTAAAATGCTTTCCCTTCTCTAAACTCTTTTCTTCATCCTTTTCCATAATATTGGCATTTTTTAGCAAAGTAAAATATAATCACAATATGAAAAATATGCAAAACAGGTGCACCTTCACTGAATGTTGTTAGTGAACCTGTACTGATGCAAACTTACGGTGGACGTTGGAGGTCAAACCAATGTAAGGAAACAGCAAGAAATAGACAAATGCTGCAAAAGCACACCAGACAAAGTGCAAGTTAAACAAAACGCTGAGGAAAAAACAAAATCACACAAAAAATGTGAAGCGCTGCACTGCGGCACGCTGAAAAGAAGCAGAGGCTTCGTCGGTTTCGCGAGGGAGAAAATGTGTGTTGTAATCACAAGATTAAAATAATGCTGTAGATACAAGTTTTCTACTAGATGTTTACTGTGAGCTCGTCACTTCCGTGGTTGGTCCGTCACTTTGTCTCCCAAAAATAATGTTTCTTGTGTTCTGTGAGGGTTTTGTTTATTTGTTTTGTGAGCCTTTTCTTTTGCTTTTTATTTCTGTTGTGTTTTGTGTGCTTTTGCAGCATTTTTTCTATTTGTTGCCATTTATTTAAGTTTCAGTGTGTTTGAATTCTCACTTCCACTGTGCGACCTTGATAATAGAGTTTTTTTGTTGTTTTTTTAAACACACTCAGACGTAAGGCTATTTGGTTTGACGCCTTCTGTGTAAACTTGCAAACATAGTAAAAGTGTGCAGAGCACAGACTGGTCACAGCTCCCTCTACTGGACATAGGAGGAAAACAAAGTGTGCTGAAATTCTGCTATTAATCTGCTTAAGCTTTTGCAATATTTTTATCCCTCTGGGGGAAAAAAGGTGAAAGTGTCATATGTCATTTAAAAAAAATACTTTTAGCAGTGTAGAAGACATCAAAACTAATAAATGGCACATTTGCCTTTTCTATAGTAAGCAAAAACAGTGCAAATATGGCAAACAGTGTTTCATATAAACTCCCACTGAGGTGCTAGCAGGAAGCACTGGGAGCAGGTGGAGAAGTTGTTATTGATTACAATGTAGCTGTTTGCTGTATGAACAGGTTTTTTGTTATACAGCAAACAGATTAAAAAGAAGAACTTCGTCAGTTACCACTAAACTGGTAATTAAGAACTATTCCACGTGGCTACCTTTTGAAACCAAAGCTGTCATCAAGAAACAGTTGCATCTCGGAAAATTTAAAAAAAAAATGATGTCATTAATGCTTACCTTTTTCTTGCTCTTTTTTTCAGTCAGCAGAAAGATTTTGTGGGTCTCAGTTTCCCAACAATCTCCAGTGTTGGTCCACATGGAGCGATCATACATTACAGGTCAGTTGGTGAATAAAAACTGTATTTGTGTCATTTTTGTTCATTCATAGTTGTTAACATTTTAGCTTGTATCTGTGATTTATTAATTTTTTTTGCTTGTAGACCACTGCCTGAGACCAACAGGACCCTCACCGTAAATGAAGTTTATCTCATCGACTCTGGAGCTCAATACGTGTGAGTAAGATTGTTTTTAAGTACCGCAGAGCAGATGTCTTTAGGATAATCAGTTACATCATGCCATGTATCAGTATGGTCTCAATTCAGACAATCGTCATCTCTGTCAATAGCAACAACAAAGGAAACACATTTGTGCTTTAGATGCTTTACATCTTTATGTCTTTTTACTGCCTTTTGCAGTGATGGAACAACAGACGTCACACGCACCATGCACTTCGGGACACCATCTGCTTTTGAGAAGGTAAGTTTGTGTGATTGCTCAGAATAATTCCTGTCACCGGTTAATTTAATTGAATTACGCTTAGGTTGACTCAGTACTGTTTAATTTACAGTGACTATTATATGCATCTTTGTAATATGTGTGTTCTTTTCCTCCTAGGAATGCTTTACCTACGTACTGAAGGGACACATAGCTGTCAGCGCCGCCATTTTCCCCAATGGAACAAAAGGTGCAGCACTCAGCTCTGTCGTTAAGACTATCCTGATGTTGTTTTCAGTACACAGACGTTAAAAATGACAATTTTACACCAAAATAGCAAACAAAGGTCCAGATGACTCACGGTGATTAGTACTTGTTCTGTCTATTCAGGAATACAGATGTTTTATTTCTACAAGATAAACATTTTGTCACTCATAATATCTTGAGCTGTGTGTTACGCTAAAGGAAGACCTTAGAGAAAAATCATGTTATAATTATATCGCATAAAAAGCCGGAAGCTGTCACCCTGCCAGGCGACAGGGAAGTTTGAAATTCATACCATAGGTGCATCTACTAGGAGGCTAAGAGGTACCACTGGCCACCACCAGTATTATATGATCATGCACTCAGTATTTTAACTAGGAAAAAAAAATCCAAGAACATCCCATCATAAAAAATTTTTTCTGGCATGCAGAAAAAAGTGGTGAAGTGAAAGACCTTTGAATTTTTGTGTTGAAATGTAGAAAATAATCCAGATCTAAACCTCTGTTCCTTTACCAGGCCACCTCTTGGATTCGTTTGCCCGTGCAGCCCTGTGGGAGTCTGGGCTGGACTACCTCCATGGTACAGGTCACGGGGTGGGCTGTTTCCTCAACGTTCACGAGGGGCCCTGCGGCATCAGCTATAAAACCTTTGCAGATGAACCGCTGGAGGCCGGCATGATTGTCAGTGATGGTATGATCTACTGTATGTAATGGATCATAAAATGAAGAATCTGTTGCATTTACAGTGTTTACAGAGCGGCTGTTCAATTAATAAATGTCCAGTTATTCAGGGAACCCCCAGTAGCAATTTCAGGAAAGAGCTAAAACAATAAATACCACGAGTAGACTGGAAATGAAACAAGTCAATAATTAATTGACTTTTTTAATTAACCTTCTATTTTTTTTTCCGTGATATAATACAGTCAAAAACTGCTACATCATTGCATCTCCTCTGTAATACGCAAGTTTAAAGAGGAACCTGCAGTTTTTCCAGAGATTAAAAGAAAATCTTCAAAAAAATATGCAAATATAAGTCTACCAAAGCTCAGTTGGCTATAATTTGTGTGTTTGTGTGTGGGTTTTTTTGTAGAACCTGGATACTATGAAGATGGATCTTTTGGCATTCGTCTTGAAAATGTGGTCCTTGTTGTACCAGCTAAGCCCAAAGTACGTGTTAAAACAGGTCAAATGAATGTTCAGAAATGCAGTAGATTAAAAAAAAAAAAAAAATTCTTACGTTTTACACTTCTCTAAATATCTAGTCATTCAAGTCATTATAAGCATTAAGATGTTCTTTACTTTTATTCTTTGTAGCAAAATAATGATATGAATTAATGATGTTTTTGTTTTTCTGTCTGTATGTGCAGTACAACTACAGAAACAGGGGTAGTCTGACATTTGAGCCTCTCACTCTGGTTCCCATCCAAGTGAAAATGATGAATACAGAGCTTCTCACTCAGAAGGAGGTATGGTTTTGTTACTCGGATTAAAAAAATCTATGTAGTTTATCACAGTTATATATGTGGTAAAAACTTCAAATACTACACATCCAGTATTATCAGCTTTTTATTTTGTAGGAAGAATATGAACATTCTCAGCTTACAATGTTATTGAAATCCTGTGTTACATTATGCTCTGTATATGTGGTTTGACTCTTGGCTCTCCTCTCCTGTAGCGGGACTGGGTGAATGAGTACCACAGGAAGTGTCGGGAGGTGGTTGGAGCAGAGTTGGAGAGGCAGGGTGGTAGGAAGGAGGCATTAGAGTGGCTGATCAGAGAGACCCAGCCGATCATCTGAGGACCAGCTCTTGTGCAAACCGATCATTTTGCCCAGGATTACTGTTGATTGCTCTGCAGTGATAATCGTTTGTATTTTCTCATGTTTCTCCATGTCTCACACCCAGCTTCTTTTGTAAAGCACATTTCATCAGCAGTTTTATTAAAGATCAGTGAAAAGCAGTTTAAATGCCTACTGTTTTTGTGAGGGGAAATAACAGCTTCTGATGAACTATTACCATATATTGAGTGTTCATGTAACATGTGGAATACATTATTCAGACTCCTTTGGAGCAAAAGAAATCTACAGTAGTAGTAGTTCTGAGTAGTGTATCTCAGACACTGAATCTAGGTCGTACAGCTGATGTAGTGCCCTTCAAAGCTTGTACGTGGTGAGAAGTTTTCATGCACATAGCTGGAGGTGTCAAACTTCAAACCTTTCAGACTGAGTCAAGTGCCTCTAGCTAATCTTGTTAGAACTGTTTCCCACCCTCTAAAGCTGCATGTAAAATATTGGAGGGTCCAGGATGACACCACTTTTGGGATGAGTGGCGTACTCTTGAAACGAGTGAGAGAATGACAGCACCTGTTGTGCCTCTGGTACCCTGCTGGCTTTGTCTCCGTCCTCCTCTTCCTCCTTCCCTCCTACAGGCAGCGGGTTACTGTAGATGTAGTAGATCCTGGAGTTGTCCTTTGGTGCCTCTGGTTTCCTGAAGAAGGTGAGAGGGTTGATGAAACTCGTCGATCTCTTCACTGCTTTGACTGCCACGGGGTCCTCCGGCTCGCCTCGGGTCACTGCGCTCTCGTATAGTTGTGCTCTTTTTGACTGTCTGTTGAACAAAGCAGTAGTAATTACACTGACATGTAACTTTACTTTGGATTACCTGGTCACTTTTTAATATAATCACTTCTAATTTAAACAAATATACAATTTAATTCAGCTGTTACCTTTATCAAACTAGGGGTTTCACATACCTATAAACATGCTTTAGCCCATTAGCCTCACCTGGAACGGTTGTAGCAGACGGTAATGCAGTACAGGCCAGTGATGGCAAGTATACAAAAGGCCAAAGTAATCATCACAACGTTAAACACTTTGATATCTGGGTGGCAGAAAGCAAAGGGGGGGGGGGGAAGCAGTTAAACTGTATTATAAGAGTGTTGAGAAATTGACAGAAGAACATTACATACCAAACAGGTTGGAGTTCATGTTCTCGTCTCGCTGTTCCAAAGCTGCAGTCCCGTTCAGGTGGAGGCTCACTGCCATCGGCACTCTGTCTTGTGCGGATTCACTCATGTCGCTGCCACTGGCATCCACAACAAGGACTCGAGGCTGTGCTGTAAAACTCTTTTCATTGGTTTATTGAAAAAACTCTGCCCATGTGACTGCAGCAGCTTGACTGAGTCTTTGTGGAGACCTCCCCCCCCCCCCCCCCCCCCTCTCCCCCCCCCTTCTCCTCCCCCCCCCCCT
>VUQG01044157.1:31621-69039 GCA_015106755.1 Etia nguti | reverse complement strand
TGGGTATACCTTTTTTTTTTTTTTTTTATAAAAAACCCCCCCCCCCCCCCCCCCCCCCCTTTTTTTTTTTTTTTTGGGGCCCCCCCCCCCCCCCCCCCCTTCTTTGCCAGCCCTTGAGTTGGAGACCCCCTCTTCTGCCCCTCTGCTACTCCCCTTGTTTACTGCTCATTATTCTGTTCAGGTTTCTGGGGGACACTGAGGGTCGGGAGATGTTGATCCCTTTATACTGTTTGTAATAAGCTCTGGGTGATGACCCAGAACCAGTGAGCTTATATGATTCAAGCTTTCACCACCGAAAGAGGAAGCAAAGCAATTAAGCAAATGAAGTAATTTTCAAATGTGCTGTGCACTGAAAGCATGGTAACTTATGGCAGAACATATATAGCTCCTTTGTGCAAAGATGGTTATCATACAAAGGTGATTTACAGTTTTTAATATATCAAATTGCAAGTGTTTCAAATTGCATTTTGTTATCCATTTAGTTTTAATTTGTTAGCATTTAGACCACAAAAAGTCACAGAAATAGTGGCAAAGTTCTGATTCCTTCCTTACCTTCAAAAGTCAAAGATAATACTTTTTTCTAATATAAAGAGAGGGAATTGTTGACTTTTTCTTCTCTCTATCGCTCTCTCAATGATTAGAAATTCCATCTTATCTTTACAGATTTTTTTAAAAGTATGTTCACATCATAGGCTGTATGTAAAAGATGGATGGTGCCACCCACTGGTTGTTAAATGTTAAACAAGTGTTTTTCCTGCTACCATGTCTGCTTTTTGAAAGCAGGCACCATAAGCATGGGGCAGAAACGGAGGAGCACTGCGCATTCAGTGGTTAATGAACATTTAGTGCTTCTGAGGTAGAGGTATAGAATCTAATGAGTTCTAGCGTTACACAGAAATGGTTAACCCAAAAGTAGACAGACAAGAGGTGGCAGATTAGATAGGTATTTTATTTGAATGCAGATGGTGGTGAGAAGCTCAGGCTGTGCTGGGATGGTAATAGTCTAGGATGCCCAAGCAGTGGAGGGAGGAAGCCCACAGGAGGAGTGGAACTGCAAAGAGGGGAGCACAGAGGAAAAAAGGAAAACATATCAAACAGCAAGTCTTGAATGCTGTTTCAACATCCTTCGAGGTGAATGTAGCTTGGCAAGGTGGTCGGCACAGAGCTGGGTATTTTTAGAGGCTTGACGACTGTGATACTGTGCTGCTGTGGTACTTTTGATCAGGCTCAGGGCACCTGACCAGACAGCCGGCTCCAGTCCTGCAGTCAAGCAAAGACACAGAGTATGACAGAGCAGCACTAGGAGTGGCAAAAGGATCAGACTGACCTAAAGTGGATCATAATTGAGAAGTAAAATTAGTGGATGTTTAAGACAAAATCCAAAATTTGGGACACTGATTTCCTGGCCTTGTCTGTTATATTTTCACTCCTGGCTTTGCGTGTTTCGAGGACGGTAGTACAGTACAACACAACACTCCAATTAGACTAAACTAAAACCAGTTTCCACAAACTGTCAGGATCCACGGCACAGTGGTTCCAAAGTGTTTTCAGAGCCAAAGCCAGAAAAAACACAACAAAGACAGCATTCTTCTTTCTTCTTATGCTTCACTTCACCATGCAGCGCCATGGGAGATATTATGCAATTAGCTGAGGATCCAATTAAAAGGGTTTTTGTTTCTCTTTGATGAGACGACCGGCCACATGAAGTGAACTTTTTGAGAATTTTACTTCTTTGAATGATCTTTCTAGAAATCTATTTGCATATTAGTTCTTAGAAAATATAGTAACGTGCTATATCGAATTAAACAAGAAATTATTGATTATTATTGATTGGTATTTGAAACATGGTGGATTGCTTGCACTGTCAAACAAGGACTTCATGCAAATTAATTAGATAGTTGTGTTTTAGGGCTCAGGGCAGCTTGAGATCTCAGTTGAAGCGTTTAGTAGTTCCCATTGTTTGAATTCTTAAAAAGCTACTTCCAGGACTGGCTAACCACGAACTTGCGCAGTGGTTGTCTTATCCAGCAGGTGTCAGACCTCGCCTGTCTGTTTGTCCTACAGCCTGCAGTCACATTACTTATTGAGACTGGCCCTGGCAGTTTAGGGTTGAGTGACAGCTGTGGTCTTTATATTCCAAGTCAGTGCACAGTAAAGAAAAACAAAGCCAGACTTCATTTAACTGATTAGGAAGTATGCCATGACACAGAGGCTCAAATATGTGTTTACTAGCCTCCTAAACTCCTTTTTAAGTCTGTTTAATGTTCACATCCATTTTGGTTTTTTTCCAGGGTTAAACTGTTTTGATTTAAGGGGCATGTGGGTGGCATTTAGTTGGTATGGTTTATTTGAGCAAGGCAGTTTTCAGCCAGTTCTGTTTGTGGTGACTATCACGGGAATAAGGCCCGGAATATACCAGCTTAAACATTTCCCACTTTCACCCAGAACAACCATATTAACACTGTGGAGGAAACTGTTAGGAATAACTACCAAAATAACTTTAATGCTTTTCTTTCATTGTACTAAGGTTGAATTAAAGATACATACTTGTCTTGTGATTTATATTATAATTATATCATATACCGCTTACATGTAGGTTTCTATTTGGTAAGAATGTACAGGCCCTCAAAAATTCTAACTTAAATTTTTCATATTTTTGAGCTAATAATTTATTTTCAGATCTAGTGGGTGCTGCTCATGTTGTTTAAAACCTTTCACGAGACATGTTTATATGCATTACATTCATTTTGACTAACTAAAGCAAATTCAGAAGTTGGATATCGCCAAATGTCTGTGTAACATTATATGTGTTAATATGTGTGATTATGCATGTATGTTTTAATCTATTGCTAACCTTTGGGTAGCTATGTGAAAGATAAATTTCCATTTTTTTAAGGATGCTTTCATGCTTTCTTCATGCTTTCTCACTCTTATAAACAGGAAACATTTCAACAAATTCATCTTGTGTTAGCGTTTGCAAAAAAAGAGCAAACATTACTAATTAAATAATCTGTCTATAACAGTCAAGCAAAAATCCAGGCATTTTGATGATAGCATGATCCTGATGAGTTTGCGTGCTTGGTTTGACTTGGAGAGCTGGAAAAGCCTGAGTTATTAAAGATTAATGCTCAGTCAACAAAGGGAGACGTGAATCATCTGGTTTTGTTTTGGGCATTATTAAACTGATTTCCGAATAAAATAGTCTAATTTAAACTCTTGGCCTGTTGTCCTTTTTAGAGATGTGTGAGGGAAAAAAAATAATCACACACAGGGTACTCAAAGAGTACATCCTCTGTCAAGGCCGCTGCCCGATTTTGTGTTTTTCAGGAAAGTGATCCAGATCTGCATTTTATTTTCATGGGTTCTTCCCTCGTCCATGCTTCACCTCCAGCAAGTTTCATGAAATTCATCCTGTTAGTTTTTGCAAAACAGTAACCTAATCATGATTATAGAGCAAATGTGATTAAATTCATACAAATAAATGCAAAAACAAAAATCAGATTCTGATCAAAATAAACGCTCATCTCTCATTCAATAAAAATTGTTTTAAAAGCATGCAAGGAGTTGTGTTTGTATTGTGTTTTCCTGAAAGGCACTTGTGCCTTAGACACTTATGGCCTTTGCCACATCAGGCAGATCAATGGTAAATTATGGCATTTAGACTGGACAGAAATTAAGCGCCAAAGAGGGCATATATCTGAAAGGATGAGTGGATAAAAAAATTTAATGTCACTGTTAATGCTTTCTCCCATGTTCACAGTCCATCCACAACCACCACTTCATTTATCACTGCAGCACACTGTTCATTTTCTACATCAGAAATTTTACTCCCCCGTGCTTAAAGTTCCCTTATCATTAGCTGACTTTTTGGCATTTCTAACCCCGGCAGCTTACAGAGACGGAGCAGGTGAGATCTTGACCTTCCTGTTGAATGTCTTGTAGTTATTAGGCTTGCTGGCTTGTACCCAACATCATCATAATAAGTTGCCCTTTCCCTTTACTCGTTTCCTCTCCTCCCTTTTCTTTTTCTCCCTCCTGTGCACTGGTTATCTTCCGTTTGCTCCAGAATGAGATTTCCTTTTTAAACTTATTGATTGCCAAAAATTATATTATATTTTGGCTGAACTTATGTTATTAAGGACCAGGATGACTGTAAAAATGCTTTTGTGGTGTGGATCCACTGAGGTTAACATTTTAAACAGAGGGACTTTTCAATAGAATCCTGTGTTTCATATTTTTCTTTGACTCATAAAATTCATTCAAGTCAATCAATCGTCTCCTATAATCTTTGTCAAACTCTTCCCCGCTCTTTCTGGTGAATTCCTGACCATCCCTCATCACCCAGCCTCACTCCTCCTCACCCTTCCTCACCCACTGTGCTCTTCTGCCTCCTCCCCCTCAGTATTTATACAGAGGTTGGTGGGGAATTAGCGTTCTAGCTTGATCCATTTTTTTGGATGTGGTTCAGCGGGAAGGTCCTGACTTGATTTATTACACTTGTCAGTTAAACTTCTGGAGGTGCACGTTAATGCACAGAGGCTGAATAATGTATGCTGGTTGTGTTTTTATATCTCTGATAATCATCAGCAGTCATGCCACTGAGTATGATGACTTCTGTACATGGTGAAAGACTCACCGTTTAAAATTCTTTGTATAAAACGCTGTTTGCATTTTTTTAATGGATCATCACTTAGGAGAGGAAACGTTCTATGTCATGCAGTTTTGGTTAAAGTGTACCATATGCATACAGTAAAACTGCAGTAAAAATATATGGCTCATAGTGTCAAAAGCATACATTGGTTTATGAAATGTCTTTATTTTATTTATATGCAAACAAGCAGAAAAGAATCTTCCTCATGATGGAAATCTAATTAAAGTTAAATCTACAATAATTTAAAAACAGTCAAAAATGCAATAATTCATTCATGTATATTTTGTTTAGCTAATATTTTTAGATTTAATTCTTTTGGTTTGACGGAATAAGCAGCCAAAAAAAATAAATAAATAAAAATCACAGTTTTGGAAAATCTTACAAATATAAGTGATTTAGTGTCAAATATGATCAATACAGTTGTTAGTAGTTAATAACTTTAAATACTGACCTAATGTAAGTTTTACAAGAGCATAAAATTTGTAGATATTTTAATGAAGACGTGCACGTGTATTTATTATTTCAGTCTCAACTGTTTTTGTTAATGTCGATTTGATTTACAATTTATGAGTCCAGTCAATTAATATCAGAACTGTTTCCCATGAAGTCCTGGGTCATACTTCAGTGTCTATGATGATTAAGAATGAACTGAAATAATCTGTTGCCAAATACTGACACTCATTTTTGATAATTCCCAAAACAAACACAACAGTAATGCTGTCAGATGTTTTTACTGTTCTGTGAAAAGGGTTGAAAGTTGAATTTGAGCCTAAATTAGTTATTGTGATAGCCATTTTGGGCATGAAGCAAGAACCTGTTTTGACTGTGAGGAAAACAAAGACAACCTGACCTAATCAAACCTAATCACATGTTGGATTCATACTAATGTAAAAGACTGGAGACTGAGAAAAGCTACACACTGAATTTTAAACGCGTGATTTAAAGATGCCAGCTGTCATCACCATTTTGTCCAATTAAAGCTGACTACAGGATACCATGGCCCTTAGTGGACGTCTGTGAAATTGACCAAGTAGTGTCATAGAGAGGCTCATGAATTGTGCATGAGTCATAAAACTACATACACACTATTTCCTTGACCTTGTCTGCCCTTGACCCCCTATTGCACTATGCAGGAAATGTGCTTTGAGTTCAACAAAGTTCAGTTTGTTTACAAATAGCTAACAAAGACACTAGTGGACTGGAGAATAAGAAACACAGGCTTATTGAAATGAATACCAAGAAGAAATACATACGTGCTGTAATAGAAAGTATTAATATAGTCTAAGTTTTATGATCTTCATGCCTAAAGACCTTAAGATTTACAACAGAGATTTACTCTCCATCATTTATTTTCTCTTTTATATGAAACAAGATTTGGTCATAAACCATATGTAAGCTCTTAATATCTAACAATATCATGCAAGGGTTCCACAAATCTCCACTTTAATTCAGGGATCTGTTGCTCTCAAGTCTGCATGGCTCCTGGCGCGGTCAAAGGTTTGATGATCACGCAGTAACTCAGGCGAGGCTACAGCTTGTGCCAGCAAGAGCATGAGAATGAGCAAAAAACCCTGTCACCAGATAAGAAATGGTATGTGTCTGCACATTTCTCATCATGTAAAAGTGTTTTTTAATCAAAATTTAATCAAACAAAATCAACAGTGAAGAAATAATTAGTTTACAGACAAGTTTTGTTTTTTTTATATGTTTATCTGTAACAGGTTTTTATATTTGACTTTAAAGACTGTTAGCGCTTTCTCTAAACATTTTGTATGAGTCTTAAGGTGTTCCTATGCACACAGGTGTCTTTACTTACTTTGTCTAATGAGATATAAGCTGGGTGTAGAGAGGCTGGTTTTGTGGTGCAGATTCTTACTATTTCAAAAGAAATAAATAAATTCCTCTATGGTAAATTTCTGGGGCTTCATAATTTTGCTTCGCAGAAACACAAGGCAAAGAGAAGAGAAACGAGTGAGAACTTGGGGAAAATACAGAAATAGTTTCCTGATATGTTGGCTTGCTTAAGTAAATAAAGACTCCTGTGGTCAGATTTGTGAAGAATGTGAGGGGAAAATATGCTTCCCATTCTGTCCAAAGTGTTGTAATCCAGGAGACAAATGAAAACACCTGTGCGCACCATGTGTTTTAGCTTTACACAAAATTAGCATACAGCAGCGCTCATTAATCTCTTGTTCAGAAAACAAGCTTCGATCAACTTATTGTATGCCGTCTGATTTCTTACAAAATGTTACACATCATGCAAAAATTGCTTATTCAGCATTGTTTTTTTGGCTTACAACATTCTTTTACTTATGACTTATGATACTAATACCTTCGTGTGCCAGGCCAGTACCAGTGTTGAATTAGTAAGCTGATTTCCTCACTGTGGGGAAGACACTGAGAACCATTCTTTTATTTTTAAGGCAGTATCAGGCTTAACTTAGAATAGAATAGAATAGAATAGAATAGAATAGAATAGAATAGCTCATTATTGTCACTGTTACAAGAACAATGAAACGCAGTTTGGCATCTCTCCACTGTGTGTAATACACAATAGCATAAGTAAGTATTTACACAATAACACAGACATTTACATTTACACAAAAAAAGATATGTACAAGTTATACATACACACATACATACATTTGTGTATATATACATACACATACATGCCATCTGAGGAGCAGGTGCATTGTGAGGTGCTGTGTGATCAGTGATATTGCACATTGAGAAAGGGGGGGGGCGGTGTGCTGTTGCTACTATAATAAATACGGTTATAATAAATACAGTTTCAAGAGGTAGGAATGTTTGTTGCATTATAGAATAAATAAAAATACAGTTTATAAATAAAGTGTAATTTCCATGAGCAGTTATGCTTCAATCAGGGTGGAGGTAGGGCGTGTTTGAGAGCCTGTGGGTAAAAACCTCTATTGAGTCTGTTTGTCTTTGACCTGATGGACCTGTAGCGTAACACTAACATTAAACACTGCTTTTTAGACTTTTGTAAAACAAAATGTAACAAATGAAAAAAATCCAAGAATATACATTTACTGAACTGGTGTATGTTATTAAAATAATACATGTGCACAGGGAAAAGAAAAATTTAAAAAGTGAAAATATAAAGACGTATGAACCGTACGTTAGTCACCTTATTTATTTGCACCTATTCCATTTGCAGCTATTTAGGGTTGGGCTAGTGTCTCCTTTCCTTGATCTCACCGTGCGCCCACCTCCTGAAATAAAGTAAGATTATGTGTGGAGAAGACCTACACATATAGTTAGAATATGGTGAGTTTTTATTATGTAGATTCACAGCAGGCAATTGAAAGAGTCCAGAAAATGCATAATCGTCAGAGCTTTTTGGCTACATCAACTCACTTGACCACATTTTACTATAAGAACTAAAAACTACTGCAAACATATGAAGAAAACCTGTTGTCCTCATGTAGCTTCCTCCGTGCTATGCTACTTCCCCTGCTATCAGCTGGTACATTGCCGTCGATGTTTAGTGCAGCAAACAGAGTACAACACAGAACTGAACTGATTGTCCCCTCGGATCAGCTCAATACCACCGAACGCCAGTGTAGCTTTTTATGTATCTATCAGGCTAATATCAGTTATTGCAGATATTGGACTGATGCAACCAAGTAACCAAGCATAGTTTCTGTAGTTTTATACAAGGCCTTTGTAAAAAAGAAAAAAAAAAAAATCCCATGGGAGTACCACTGAACAGCCATTTGCATTTCACTTCTATCACTCAAATCATGAACTATCACCAAGCCAAGCTCATAATTCAGCATTACTGAGATGGACAGCCCATCTCCCACGGCTCATTACTTAGTCTCATCCCACCTCAATACACTGCTGGCTGGACACCAGGAACCTGTTGTATCTCTGAGAATATCCAGGGCTAATCATTTGCTTGCCAGGAGTAAATACAGTTTGGCAAATGGACTTTGGAGACTGTTTGGAAACTGCAAGACACTTTTTGTGTTGGTTTTTGAATTCTGTGAACGGATTCAGTATCTATTACGGATCAGCAAAAAGCCTGGATATCCAGCAACAGGAGGGAATTTAGTGTGTAAATATGACAAGAAATTTGTCTCAATTTAGTTTAAAGATTGAATGAATTTAAGTATTTGTCACAGAGGGGAAGGAAAAGTCTGCTAATGTTTGTAAAGCACTGCTTCTGGGAGGTATGGCAAGAGGAGAGGATGGATAATAAAAGCGGGCGTTTGTCTCAAGGTCATAGAAGTGCTCAGCAAATCACAAGTAAATTTATAGAGATTTACTGATTTATGTAACATGAGAATAAGTGACTCAGATCCATCAAACCCATCATTTCTATTTACTGTAATGTCTGAGGGAAGTTGTCCAGCTGTCTGATCAATCATAACTGAAAAGCAGGGCGGGGATTTATTTTTAGTATATTTTAGTCACATGGTCTGCCACCATATTGTGTCATTTGTGTTAATTTAGTCATATATAAAGTTTAGAGAAAAAGAAAAGTTCCCATGATCTTGGATCACCTTCTGACTCTCGTTCTCCCTCTGCCTGTATTGCACAGTGGGAAAAGGGATTGCAAAACTGCACATGAGTTTGCAATATAAATATCCTGTCAAGTTTAACCGACTGAGGTAAAAGATGACGAGGGGGAGTTGGTCATTTACTAAATCATCATTTTTAACTGAGTGGTAAATATAAAGTTATTCAAAATCTTTTTAAAAATTGGGGAAAACTCATTTTAAAAAGTGAACATAAAAAAGAAGAAGAAGTATATGTACTTAGGTTAAGGTTTGTATGTGAATGGTTCAGTTTAGTTGGTTTAGTAAAACTAGAAAAAGGTTGTTTTTTTTAATTTACTGCACTTGTTGGCTGAGGAAGTACTGCTGCATTTGATCCAGTGGGGCTAAATATCAGTATTGGAAACCCTTATTCAGCCTACATGTAAGTTCTACTCTAAATAAAATATCATATTTACAGTAAAATAATTTAAAGCAAAAGGCTTGTCATTATAATGAGTTTTACTGGATGAACAAAGTGCTTGTGTGGTCTTTTACAGCTTACCCAGTGTCCAGTGTAGTTTCATCCTTCAGTTAATGTGGGTATGTCCATTAGCGATCCAGGCATCCAGTCACTCACTTATGTGTAGGCTCTGCAGGGTCTCACTGAGTCAATCCTCTTATCTGAAAAACCCCCCATCAGACATCTATTTATCTTTGTATGTGTGACAAAGCAGTGAGGGAGTATAGTTTAACTGCTACTCCCAAAGCCGCTGTTGGCCTAAAGCAGCCAGATCTAGAGTGGCTGCAGCGGCCAGAGAGCCATCCAATGGAGCGGAGAATGGGAAGGCAACAACAGTAGACAAATATTTAACAACTTTAGATTCTAACATGTTAGAGTAATATGTAAGCACTTCACAAAAGGAGATGCGGCAAGCGTGACAAAGGATACTGCTTTTTCCTGCTTGTGATATTTCTTTTTACATTTTTCGAAGGTTTCCAAAAATGTTTGTCTCAGACTTGAACATCTTCTTGGGCGTGGCACGTCTAATATCTGTGTTATCTGGTCTGAATGATTCCTCGATGAGATAACTTTTGGAAACGTACTTGAAAATGTGTGGTGTTCTTGTCACTCGATGAAGTAACAATCTAAATAACATCGTACATTTAAGTTAACAAAACATTTATTATGAATGCGGAGAAAGACGAATGAGCGGTGCACTCCAAGAGAGAATATGCTGTCGGCTGAATCTCGCATCTGACCTTTCAGCAACCTGTTTAACGTCTAAAGAAACACTGACCATGTGAAGTTCAATAAAACATGGGCCAAAGTGAAATTAGAATACATTTTGAGATTTGAAAGTCGGAGCAGGCATATTAGTTGTATGCTACTGGATGCCTTGTAGTTGTTACTTTTCATAACCTTGATTGTAACCCACAGTCCTGCAAGTTTTGTCCTAATATAACTCTTAAAAATGGGAGCTCAGTTTCTATTAATCTAACTGTAGACATGCAAATTCTAATTTTATTCATTTCATGGTTACAAAATCCATATAATTTGATGAAAAGTTACATCTTTCAAATATGTAACTTTAATTCTGCATGGCTTTACACTGCCAATTTTTTAACTTGAAGCATAGCTTGTACTATATTCACAATCTCGCTAGTGCATTAAAAGAGCATCTCACCAACCCCCGTCAGTGTGTGTGAGCATAATGTCAACCTATGTTTGGTGACTCAGTGGCTTCAAGGGCTTCAGCTAAAACCACTACTGTCCGACATTGAAGAAAAATTTACAATTCTGCCCCTAAGATACTATTTTCCAGGTTTCCTACTTTTAATCAAAATCATTAAATGACCATTCATGACAAATGTATTTCCCTGTTTGTAACTGCCTCTGTGTCAGATACTTAAGGTTCTGACTGTTGCGCTGGAAGTCTTTCAAATACCTTCCACAGCAGCTGAATTTACACCAGTAGATGCAATTACTTCAATAGGTGCTAGAGACAAGAAATAAATCCTGACTGGAAAGCCACAGACGTCTCCTTAGAAATACAGAGTAAATCAGTGTCATTATTTTGTGTTCAGCAAGACTGACAGCTCTGCAAGGTTTCACACTCAGCAGAGGTCAATACCACTTGACCCAACTAATCCCCATTCAGGTTCTAACTTGTTGTCTGGATGGGGATATTGCAACTCAAGTTAGTGAAAAAGAAAAGTGGACGTGAATGGGAAACCGATGAATGCTTGTAAGAAAGAAAAAAGTGTAGCAGCATGTTTAAATTGTAACCTCACATCATCTTAGGTTTGTCAAATTTGAAATTGTGGATGTCACTACGCCTGCATACAAAAACGTGGTTGGAAAGTTTTAGAGGGAGATAAAAGAAAGGGACCAACACCAGAGCATAAGAGATTAGGATAATAATTAATTAAATATCATATTAATTTATGGGGAAAAAAAACTACACACAAAATATGATACAGGATAAAGGGTACCTCTTTTAGCTTTTCTACTTGCCTATCAACCAGTGGGTGTATTCATGACCAGGACCTCCAGCTCGTCTGGCCTAAAGACTCAAACACTCTATAAAAGCTATCCCAGTCAGATTTAATGATTTAAAGGAATTAAAGAGTTTCTAAAATGCAGGGAGGAATGTAATGTGTCCAGCAGACAATTTACTGCTCAGATTATATCTTTAAACACATTAATCTCCTCTTGAACAAAAGATAATCACAGTGAGGAAACAGCAAAGTCTCTTAAAAGACAGTAGCATTTAGAGTGGACATTAAAATGATGAAATTCTTACAGAGAGTTTTTAATATGAGAAAATATTTTCTTTCTTAACTGTTGCCTTCTTGTTGCTTAACGGCTGGGTGTGAATATTACAGGAATACATTTGAAAACTGTTTCTATACAGCTACAAACTAGCGCATTGCAGTAATCAGGTTACATTTCTCTGTACTGCAGTAATGTAACGCAAAAACAAAATCATCAATTCTACGTTTTCTTTCCACGCTTGTGTTACAATCAGCTGATTTCAGTTCCAGTGCAGTGAGAATAAAAATGGTGGAGCGGTCTCAAACTTTTGAGGAGTAGAAATATGAATATTATAAATATAAATTGTATTTTTATTGCACGAAAGACCAAGAGCATGATGGTAAAGTGCAATGTGCATCTAGGACAGAGGCGACTGCAATATAATGCTAACACAACATCAGTTCTTTGGCATTTGCACAGATAGACTGTTAACTTTAATAATTATGTTACGATGCTTTTCGGGGCATATTATTGACTAACAGACAAGTAATGTAACAAAATACTTTTTCCAGGTAAATAAGTAATTAATATAATGCCTTACTGTGTGTGTAATGCGTAATATTTTTTGAATAACATCCCGAACTCTGCTCACAGGAGGTTCACTTGAATAATAATATTCAGTAAAAAAAAATCCATGGTTGATTTCTATTTACAATTAAAGAACAATAAATTATTTGTGACTTCTTTCACCTCCATAAAGATCATGAATAGGTGAATGCCCGGGCATTTTTTTGTTTCTTATAAACTACATGTGATTTCTTTTTTCGTCTCATACAAAAGGTTTTCTTAGAGCAACTTGGCATCAGATTCATTTGGCTACAGCTTAAATTCAACATCCATTCATCAAGATTATTCCAAGATATATCTATTGCTGCCTCACTGACTACCTCAGAACTATGCAGATGATGAATTGATATGTCAACTAAGTGCTGAAGAAAATGTAGAAACTTTCATGACCTTTAACTTGAAATGCTATATTTTAATGGGAAAAAAAGTGCAGAGTATGTTTGGTCAGTCTCAAACTGTTTATGTGGGTCAGTCACTTATTCTGTTTTAATCATTATCTGTACATCTGTAAAAAATAAATAAATAAATAAACTATATATCTGTCTTCAAGTGCTTAAATTTAAGTTGTGTCGTCTTTTATTCAGACAAGAAAACAGATTTTGGCACCAGTACTAAAAAATATAGGCGATCTATCATAATGAAAGACGTCAGAAAGATGTTTTTCAGTGCTGCAGGGAGCTTCACGTCATCGTATCTGTGAATGTACTGTATGCAGGTGGCTCTAAGCCTGAACTAAATGTAAGCATTGCATTTTATCAGATATTTCATCTGTGACTGTATGAAATACTCCTAAAACAAAATGTCAGTTTTAACTCTAGGAGTCAAAGGTCATACTGGCTGTTGAGGATATCTTGTGAAACCAGGGTACCTCATGAGGAAAGAAAATTTAGGAAAGTCAAATATCTTATGCAGAAACACCATTGTAACAAAATAGAAACAAAGGAGAACAAAGATGGTGTGCTAATGTGAGGTTTTGCTACCCAGTTCTGAAAGCTGTTCCTAGCATGATGCGTTTATGTTCATTCTACATGCTTTAACCTCCTAGGACCTGGCGTCCACATATCTGGACATCACATTTTGGGTTGTTTAGAACAAAATACAAAATTTTGCTCTACATGGGCCTGATATCCACTTACGAGGACATTATACTGCCACTGTTCTATTGAAATTTAAAATGAATGTCCTCATATGTGGATCTCATTTTTCTCAGAAACAAAAACCAGGTAAAATAAATAAATAAATAAATAAAAATCTGGTATTTCTTTGTTTTTACATTCAACAGGTCCCAGTCAGCCCAAATAGCAAAGAGAAATTAAAAATGCCATGAAAGAGTTCAGGTCTTAGGAGGTTTAATCGTTTCAAGCATTTGAATAAGACAAATGTCTCTCAGGTGCAAATAAAGAGAGATTTGAATTCGATGCTTTAAGCAACTGAATCATTTTGACCTTACAAATTGAGAGAACCACTCTCAAATAAAACTATACTAGCGACTACACCGATGAAGGCCAAGCTAATATATTACATTATGCTATTGTTACATTAGCATTCTTATATTAACAGTCAGAATGACCTACATGAATGAATGAATACACAAACTCCACAAAGGAGGTTCAAACTCAGAACACTGTTTTCTACTATATTGGCCCACATCATCAGATAATACTGATTTGTTCAAAAAGTTAATAGAAAGCATTCGAACAGCTCATAAAATGTGGTCACTAGTGACACTTCTGTGGTGTTTTGCAACGTCGAACATAGTCTGACAGTTCATGATTATTTTTGGAGAAGAACAAAAGATGTTATTAAAGAAGATCCAGACTTTATTCTGGGAAACTTTCCACTATTATCCTCTTGAGACAATTTCAAGCAAGCATCAAATCAAAATGATTCGATATGACATGATGTGGAACTACAGTGGAAATTTAAAATGGGCCAAGAATTTATGCTATTTCCGCAATTAAGACTTGTTGCTAATTTGCTAAATATTTCTTGTTGTAAACTAACCTGGTAAGGCAGTTCATGATGTCTTGGGCTAAATCCTCCTGATTTGTGTTTTGCAAACACTATTCTGTTGTTGCTTTTCTCGCTAAGCGTTGGCAAACTTTTTCTCTGGGAACCACATGCTTGATCCTGGAGTACCCACATGACAAATAAAGATGACCCAGGACGCATGTATACAGAGTTCGCTGGGAAAAAGATGTCAACAGACACTCCAGGGGGAATCATACATGTGTGGGATGGAGAAGCTGTACCCAAAAATAGATACAGATCTCTTGTATGGACACGGTCAGAAGAATTTAGCTTTCCCCCTGTCAACTGTTTTTGGAGGCTGGACACGGGAAAACATCAAGAATCCAGCGCACATCCAAGCTCATCATTCGCATGAAGTTTGGGAAATCATGGATTTTTTTTCAGGCCTTTTCTTAGATTTTTGGGCACCAGTTACATTGTGACTCTTGACCTTAGGAGATAAAAATAAACAGTTTGCAAAGAAGCTGTTAATTATGAACAGAAAGTCTGAATATATCAAATATAACCGTAAATCACAAAGCCAGACATTTAGCAAAGAAGCATCCTACACAGATGACTTATTTTGATTTCCTGTGAAAATCAAATATGAAAGGAGATGTAAGGTAAATAAAATGCATAATAATAAGAAAGATGTTTTTAACCTTAATTTATTGGTAAAATTGCATGCTCTGCATTGCATGAGCTGATCACTGGAAGTCTGAACCTGAACATTGTGGAGTCTCAGACATGTGGCAGTTGCACTGCAGAGTATGTTGTTGGAGATCAAGGAAAACAAAATAAATTGTGTTAAAAGACAAATTGATAGATTTATTGGTTTGTTTATTACATTTATTAAGAGTTTGCTGTTTTGGAGGCCACTGTGTAAAGTAAGTTTTATTTTTTATGAGCTGACAAAAAATACAGTGTGCAAATACAAATGAAAACAAATCGTTATAGCAGCATATACAGAGTTTTCTCCATGTCTTTACATGATTTTTATCTTTCAACCATAAATGAATGTCACAAGCTGGATCGCTTTGGAGTGTAGGCATTCTCTGAACAGTGCAGTAAACATGCAAAACCACAAGTATGCCGCTTTAAGTGTTCGGCCTAACACCTCATAAACAAAGACTGTCTATGACCCCATTTACACATTGACCTCAGTGCCGCATTCATTGAATACGGCTGTGAACTTAAAATAAACATCATCAGCACATGACATAACATATATGAAATGCCTCAGCACAAAAGTGATTGTTGTGAACTATGCATCCATTGTACCAGAATACACAATGTAAAGCTCCATCAAAAGAAACAAGGCTTTTAAAATAGTTGCTCTGTGATGCCTGTCTTCTCTAACAGAGGCCAGCAGGTTCCTCCTTAAGGCGCAGACAGCTTTGGTGCCGGCAGCCAACTCAAACAGTGAAATCGCATACTTTGCGGCTCATGGTACAGTATGTGCACTCGCCCAAGCGTGGAGAGAGCTGAGGGAGGGAGGTATTAGGTTCTCGTCCCCAGAGATCAGACACACTGGAGGCGCTTTGGCTGTGAGGTCTCTGCCAGCTGTACTGGGATCTGTGATGAAGCTCCCCAGCTCCAGCTCCGGGAGATCCGGCTGCTAACTGAGAAACTGAGGGGGGCCTCTTTCAAATCAGGCTTTGCTGAGATTAACTATGTTCATTAAGTTATTTAATTAATTCAATCACAAATTTAAATAGCCACAACATCCATCTTTTGACCAGCACAGAACTTAGATAAGTGTAACAATATGCTGCACCACAATTGTGTCACCTATTACAACACACACACACACACACACATATATATATATATATGTACATATATGGCAAATTGAAAAATACGTATAGCAAAAAACAACCAAAGTATATTTAACTGTGTATTTTGGGATGAATTTACTGTTTTGGATGCATTGTTTTTGATTGTTTTTGTTTTTGAAGAATATTAGGATAAATTTTACTTTGTGTGCTTGTCATTATTTAATATTTTTTATGGTAAAATATTACAAATTTTATCATGGAATACAAAAAGTAATATATTAAAAATTGGAAAGTAGAGGTAGATCTTAAAAAAGTATTATAATAAACAAGCAACAGACTTCCCATTAGGGGAATTTTGGCTCATTTTGCTTAATAAGCTGTTACCAAGCTTGTGCTGTCTTGAGTGGTTTTATATTCATGTACTTGCCTTGATTAAGATGGGATTACTCAGGTCCAAGTAACATAAATTTTGTCATCATCCCTGTGAGTGGGATTGTTCGTATGGAAGTCCACTTGCCCGCCAGTTTTTTTAGACTTGTGTCATGCAAACTTCAAATGGATAAGAATGACTTCTCAGCTGCTGGGTCTCTGGCTGTTTGTGCCCATGTCTACAATTATTGTGGAAAGCCTGAGGAGTCCGACTATTGTATAAGTGGTAGACGCCATAGTTCAAGTCTGCTTGCAACATATCTAACACGGGAACACCCACATTTAACTTGATGGTTGACTTGTCGGAATAGCAAATTATATTATCCTTTCTTCAGGCCCAGGTGCACATTATCACACTCTCACATCTGGCCGGTGATGACGAATTAGACTGTCAACTGCAAAGAGAAGATGTCTCCTATTGATTTATGGAAATTTTTCTCAGTAGAAAAACAGAACACACATGGGATGTGAATATCACTTCCATACACATTCATTCACACAGTTATTATTAACTATTTAATTCATCAAGGTCATTTAAAAGGGCAACATTTTTAGCAAAAGAATACCTCAGAGATCTAACAAGGCACTTCTGATAAGCCTTTTAAATCTCCCATTACATCACAGTCACTGTTGTCATCCTACTTTATAAGTGCGTCATCAGATCACAATCGGTGATGATGAATTGCTGCAGCTCAAACACATATTTGTCTTCATGGAAAATTTACCACTGATATGAATCATCACTGTGATGACAGCTGCTGAAACACAAATCTGTGTTTCCAGAGTGCCAGTAAATGCTTTTCTGCTGCAGAGATGACACATCAGTGGAGAAAAATCAAGAAAAGTAAACTAATGCCAATGTTGGTGTGTTACACATATATTACTGGTGCTTTAGTAGACTAAAGCACCAGTAATAGATATATTAGGCATGTAACCTATCCCTATTTTATATACCTTTAATAAACCATTATGAATGCCAAACTAATCTTATATTTATATGTACAATCTTACTCTAATAATAGCTAGAAAAATGATGTAAAAGGTATGCCACTCACATTTGTACTTAAGTACACATCTACAGAAGACACTGAAGTACCTAAAAAGAACTTTAACAAATAGGATCAATGTACTACAACTCATAACATAACTGTTACCGTTGTCTGTGACTGTGACTTAGATAGTTCCTCAGATAGCTGGGGGTCTTCCATCCATCCATTTTCTTCCAGTCATCCAATTTAGAACTGTGGCTTGAACCTATTCCAGCTGTGATATGACGAGAGGTGGGGTAAACACTGCATATTTGTGTTGGAGTGCTAACCATGTATGGCTTAGGACAGTGACAGGAAGCCGGAGTACCCAGAGAAAACCAACACAGGCACAGGGAGAACATGCAACATGCAACAGCAAAGCCCCAGCTAGTCAGTAGATTAGAAGCCTGAACCTTCTTGCTGTGAGGTCTGCTAACTAATGCACCGCAGTACTGCCCCAATTTACAAATTCTTTAAACCGTATCTTTAATTGGAAACATTTTAAATCCAACAACAGTGGGATGCGTGCAAGAAGACAATAAAAAATGTGTGTTAAAAAACCCAAAAAACAAAAACCTGTTGGAAACATTTCAGAATTAGTTCAATTAGTAAAATTTTCATCTGAAAGACACAAAGTGGGTGTGTCTTTCAAATGGGGAGGGTTGCAAATCTTCAATATTTTTAACACAGTGATTTATAATGTAAGATTTGGGATATTTCACCATCTAGTGTGCATAACCCTGGATGAAATCTCAGACATGATTGTGTAGTGAAGAACACAAATACTTCAGAAGCTATTGTTTGCAAACACATTCCACTGCATCCACAAATGCAACTTAAAACTCCATGCAAAGAAAAATGTATACAACGCTGCCATCTTCATCGGGCCTGCCAGCATGGCTCAGGCAGCAACACAGTCCAAGTGCTTAACTGGCCTGTCTGCAAGCCAGAAGTGCGACCCACTAAAATTTGATTATTAGGTAACCATGAATAAATAAACAACACAATGACCCCAACTGTTGAACAGCTGAAAAGCAATATAAAACAAGGACTGGAAAAGATCTGGCTTTTAAAACTACATTAGTTGGTTTCTTCAGCTCTCTAATGTCTTCCTTAGTTAAAGAAAAAGAGAGGAAAGAAGCACACCAATGACATGCCCCTGACAAATGTTGAATAATAGTAAACCATTAATAGTATTATAGCAACACAGCTTTCCTTATTTTTCCAACATGTTAAACTTATTTTAGTTACCGTAATGTTTTATGGCAGAAACTGTTTAAGTGTGAGAAATGCTGAGTATACAGTGTGTCAGATCACCTGCCCGGTGTTTTTACTAAATGGCTTACGCACATTAAACAGATTTATATCTGGTTGATATGATCATAAATATGCAGCCTCGGTTGCATTTGTGTGAAAGGAGAATAGTTTGGCCGCAACTGCTCTCCTTTCACACTTACCTGAAACAACAAGTGCG
Organism: Etia nguti; assembly: GCA_015106755.1. NCBI lineage: Eukaryota > Metazoa > Chordata > Actinopteri > Cichliformes > Cichlidae > Etia > Etia nguti. Next base: position 49,782 of record VUQG01044157.1, on the reverse strand, counting down.
GAGCTGCTGCAGGCCTAAATAATGACTAACTGCACTCAGAGAGTTTATTTTAAAAAGTCGAGGTCAAAGATGGGGTTGCGGAAGGAAAATTCCACCATGAGTTCATAGCCAGACGGGGCAAAAGTCATTTTTGAAAATAAAGGTTGGCCATGAATCTGTGTCACTGTATTGTCAGAGAAGAAGAGGAAAGCATCTATAAAATGTGTCTCCAGGATATACAAATACAAATGGCTGTAGGTACAAGGGAAGGGATAATAAAACACGATGAACCCTGGATAAGTAGCCAGACAGATGGATCCTCACCTCTCCTGAATACAGTGGGGCCTACACAAGCACTTCTGGGGAAACATGAAACAGAACTGACCCTGGGCCGTTGAGGGCCTAACTCCCACCACATCTTTCAGACACAAGCGCACCGCTCAAAGTGCACTAGCGCTAGAAAAACAAGAAAGCTTGTAGCAGGCAGTTTGAAAGTTTGGTCACGGCATGCCTTTAGAAGTGCAAAGCACTGCCCTAATCGTTTGTGCTGAATGTCGTGATCAGCTTGTCAGTGTGGAGACCCTTGCAGCGCAGGGTCTATTACCCCTCCACCAGCAGCACCACCCACCTCCACATCTTGGCTGGAGTTGCGAACCTGAGGAGGGTTTATTATTTCTGCTCAATTACAGTGTAACCTGGTACTCCAGTGGGTCCCATTTCAAGTTCCACACCTAAATACAGAAATGTGGTCAATTCAGGGGGAGGAAAAGTGGCTCATTAATTATTTCCTTATCAGAGTAATTGAAGATGCCATTAGAGGGACAGTTGGCTTGAGCGATTCTATTAGCGGTTCTCATTTGGGACCATAGATGGGCTGCTGCAGATTCATGCTGCCTCCTTACATCGAAAGTAACCCCCAGTGTGTCTTGAAGTCTTCCAGAAGTGCAAGACCCCAGTTTGCCTCTAACATCTTGTTTTTGTCACTGAAGGAACACAACACGACCATTAATTACGACGGTATTTGGCCATACGGTATTGATTTCACTATTCTCTGCAGTATTTTGAGTTTCAAAACAAAACCAACATGACAGAGAAATAAAAACCAGCTGGACTTTTGGCACAGTTGGTACTGTAAATCTTACACAACACTTTTGGCACTGCTAATAAAACTGAATGGACAGGATTATTATAGAGGTATAATTGTGATCGGTACGCTCTCAGAGAAAACAATTAATCGAGCCGAGGCCTTGATAAAAGCAAATTAAAGCTGCACTTATCCGGATGAAATTGCAAGGTATTTTCAAATTCAGCTCAAGCCCACTAGTGATGGTTAACAGGCTTTTAAAAAACAGCTGGTTGTGCTACTATGGCTTCACCCTGTAAACCTGGAATAAGTTAAAGAGCACTAAAGGTTCCTTTTGTAGGTTCTTTCTTGAGGAGGATGAATGAGGTGATGTTTCCAAATGTTCCTGTTATACTGCTTCCACCAAACCTGTTCCAAACATATTCATCTTAAGCAATTTTAAAACTAAGGTTACTTTATAATATCATATTTAAGCTGCAGTATAAGAAGAAATGCCACTGTAATGAAAATCAGCATGCTGTTATTGAATTGGCAGCGGGCAGGAAGCTGAAGATAATCAGGGCCATGTTAATATTCAGCACAACAGCCTCAGGTATGAAAAGCACTACAGTTCTATGTGCACCTGCTTGTTAGCAGCAATAAGATTATTTATACAGTTATAATAAAATTATAGCTGTCAACAGACGGTTGGTTTGGAAGCATATGCGATTTTCGAATTCTGTTCTCCATGGATGGTCTCCTTAACCTTTTAGCAAGAGCTGAAAGACAAAGATTTTTTTAAAATATGTTTTATGTTCAGTGAGTTTTTATAAATCACAGTTTGTTAGATTTACATAAACCTTGTTTCCCGTGAACACTCACTGCTAGGATCTCCCCTGCCCTGAGTCCTGCATCAGACAGTAGTTTGGCATGCCAGGAGCGCCCATGCTGTAGCTGATGCAAGACATATTAGCCCTGTCTCATCGCACATTCTAGGTAACATCTATAACAGGCACTCCCAGGTGGTATGGGGTAACTCAGAAGCTGTCTCTTCCAGCTTTTTCTTTTGCACCAGGCAGAATTTTATCATTACTTGGAGGTATATTTTCAAATGATGAGATGGGACAAAGGGGATTTCCTCCCTCCTCAAACATCCCTTGAATTTTCTTTCTCTCTCCAGTGGGTCTTTACGATCTTTTGTGCCTTCTTTGACTGTCAAGATTAAGATATTTTGCTCCATTTTCATTATTTCTATTGGTGAATGAGTCAGATTTACAATCTGTTATGCCTGCGGCCAAAGTGCAAATGAAAACCTTTCAGGAAATTCTTAGTGTTGGTCATCAGGTGAAATCAAGTTGGGCAGGACAGGGATTTGGGGGTTCTCACTAGCTAACTTAGTTTGACGTAACATGGTGCTCACATCTGACTCAAGATGTAGCTGAGCTACAGACTGAGCTACTCCGCAGTCTGTCCACATTCACAGAATGCCATCATTTAGGCATTACTAGGTCTAAATTAAACCAAACACAGACAAACAGAAAAAGGATAAGTTCAGATAGCTCACTTAACATCACTTGTTCCATAGTGTAAACCTAAGCTGGTCACTGCCCTGGCAGTCATAACAAATCTGACATTGAACTGACCTTAATCTGAGGCAATAGTGGTGTGACAGATAACGGCTGGACATGCAGCCTGCAAGACAGGAATATGAGGGTAGATTAAATTGCACTTATCTGTAGATCATAAGCATGTCAAAACCATCATACCAGTGCTACAGACAGACAATAGATGCATTGATAGACTGAAGACCCCAGGGGAAATTTAGGTTTGCTCTGCATTCTGTCTCTCTATAACTTTTCTTACTCTTTATTTACTGATTTATGCTAATTAAATCCACTTACATTTAACATCTAAAGGGCTTCAGTGGGACACATTTTGCTGAGAAAATTAGTGGAGACACTGAAATGAGCCACTGGGCTTCTCTTGTTGCCATGCTTATATTTCCTGCAGTGTTAATTATACTACATAAACTAGACTCAATGTTTGTCCTAACTCTCTCATTCTACTAAAAACAATCCCCACAAGAGCACATACTTAAACACACATTCACAAACACACACACGCACACACACACACACAAATCCAATCAAGCTAACATGCAGACTCGTATAGGATCGCTTATATCAACACCCTTACGTATAGACCCTCGTGCATTACGTGCAACACACACCCAGAAAAACCTGCATGACTGTAGTAAGAAAATAAAACATCCAGCTAATCACAGTTGTCCAAAAGTATTAATTTGATTGAGTTGATAAACATTTTTAAGCTCTAAATGGGGACCCTGTGGACCCTGCACTGGAGGATAGTTGCTTGTTAGGGCCAGTTGGTTTCTGTCTTTTTCCTTTTCGGGGTGTGATGTAAATTTACTACACTGTGTTGCAGATCCAAGTGAGAAAAGACTAAAACTGGGGGTGGCTCCAGTTTCTTTTGTTGCTCCTCTCAAATACCAGTCCTTCTATGTGTGCAACATAAACCAGAGACCACCTCTTCAACATGGGATACAGTGTCGTGATGTTTCTACCCTTTTGATGAATGACTGTCTGGAGCAGGTTACCTCTCTGCAGTCTGTCTTCATGATTACCACCCATCAGCAGCTGGCTTTCTGGTTTGCAGTGTACCACTGTCTATATATCTAGTTTTAAGTGACTTTTTAAAATAAAAAAATAAAAAATCCAAAAGCTAATACTTTTGATATCAAACTTGGCTCCTTCACAGTCTGAAGAAGAGACTTGGCATAAATCTTTGTCATCAGATAATTTCTTAATAAACATCTGCTGAAGAACCACTTATATTAGACAAGCATAAATATGCCTCTGCTAAAAGTAAGAACAACATTGTGCCTTGCGCTGCTGTTAAAACTTTTGAAATAATAATGTTTTTAAAAATGGCTTATTTTGTGGAACAGTATCATCTATTGTGCCAAATAGCAATTTAGAATCATTTTAAAAGACAGAAACATTAGTAGTAGCACAACATCTTGGGCAGTGAGAAAACATTTAAGAGGAAAAAAGGAAAAATAGACTAATGTAAAGCTGTACCATCAGAAATAATTGGCACCAGTGCTGCTGATCATTTGTTTCATTCCATTATATTTTGAGTGGTGTTTTATTCACTTTTTTTTCTCATTGTTTGTTTGTCTGAATCTTTGCCTTTTTAAATCTTTGTGATCTTTTCATGTCTTTGTATATTCAAGTCAAATTTATTTAGAGAAATAACAACTATTTGCCACAGGAGGATCTGTGATTGGTGCAGCTTTTGACGAAACAACATCTTTATACACCTTCTGTTCAAAGAAGAAGAAAAAAACCCAAACCCCATTTGTTAAGAAAGTGTATAAACTGTGAATGACAAAATATGTCGTAAATATATTTGCAGGGTATGACCATGGAGGAGGAGAAGGTTGTAGACACGTCAGTAAACAATGTAGTGTGAGAAAGTTGAGCATCACATGTAGGATTTAGACTGCACCTGCAGAAAAAACAAACATGTGGCGAATCTTTGATTAAAGAATGAAATCTGCAGTGAGCGTGAGCTGACTGAAAGTATCATAAACTCCTGACCACAAGCCTCGGAGATCGAAACAACCTTCGCCACAATACAGCACTTTGGCAGACATGATGAGATCTAATCATAAATCAAGCAAAACAGATGGCAGCCTGGAGAGGTGGAGATCTCTATCCATCCAGAATAAACAGACAAGTCTGAACCTTAGAAGAGGTTTTACATCTCTAGATTGCTTGGCTCAATGTTATTGTTATCTTCTCTTGCTGTATGAATTTTGTGTATCTATAACACATGATTGTTCTTGCACCCAATCAAGGAGAAGAGAAGTGCGCGACACTTGAGATTTGCATTTTTTCCTGGAGGAGTGATGACATGACTACATAATGGTTAAAAACCTGAGGAAACAAAATAAAACTGTACGGCACTTCTTTACATGTGAGTCATTCAGACTGGTTTTTGTTTCATTTTAGTGCTCAGTGTCCAAAGATCCTTTGAAAGAATGCAATGTACACTATCATTCTAGGTATTTTATAATGTATCAAATACAGTGCGGTGCGGTCAAACGTCACATAAGATTGAAAATGTAAACAAGTTTCAGGGCGTTTCAGAGTTGTCAAACGTTTGCTATAATCCAAGCTCCGAATATTTAATGCCAACATTATGCCGAGTTAGTAGCCATTAAACCTAATTTATACAATTCTAGGTTTTTTTCATCTAGGACACTTTGAAAAGACCCCAGAAACACTATCTGACATCCATCAAAGGCCATAAATCATGATAAATGGAATTGTTGCCTCCTAAAGAGAAAAAAAAGCTGTCCTGGCTGAGACAATCGCTTCCATATGAGATACTGTATGTAATTCAGACACATGTGAAGTGCATGCATGAATAGGTGCACGATGTTCAACCCTTCTGCTTCAGCCATAAAACAACCTTATACACACACACTCATCCAGCCACACACATGGTGACCAGCAATGCTGTGCGCTCTGCACTCAGATCAATCAGTGTGTTTGATTTAGTCAGAGGATGGATCGCTCATCATCGGACAACCACGCTTCATCAAACTCCCTGCAGCTTTGTTTAAATAAGCCATAGCTGCTTTTCATTTATTACCCATTTATCAGCTCGTAGCCACGCTGTAATCTAACATCTGTTGATTCTCTTGACATCTCACTCATTAGAGTTCTCACTGTGTTGCTTATGTCATTAAAAATTAGTCAAACATCTAATGATTTCTGTCCAGGAAACCGTTTAGGATTGAATTACTCCTATGTGAAATGTTTTCTAAATCATCAAAATGCTGGGTTTTGGCATGCTTCCCTGCTACGTTTAAATTATGTTCCGATTTAGGTTTGACCCTACAGCTTGTGGCTTACAGGGGGGAAAAACTTGGCCTGGAATCATATTAGATTATATTCTGGCAGCCTTTTTGATCAACTCAGAAATGAATGCATTCTTATCTGTATCCTCAGAGAATGACAGGAAATCTGCTTCTTTAAAGTGATGATAGATTTGTCCTGAAATGCAGGTACTCACATTCACACAGATGCTGGACTGTGTCTGCTCTTTCTGACTATATTGAAACTAAATACTGTGCTTCAGGCTGGCACTGAACTCATGTGAGCTACTTTTTTTTGGCAGGGGGGAAACCCCCCTTGGAGGTTCCACAAACATTTAATTCTTCTACAGCATGATGGTTATTGTTTTCTGTATAAGAAGCCGAGGTATGAAACTATAAGCTAAACCTCCATCTTGGTCTGTGGAGCAAAATGAAAGATGTTTATAGTAAATGGATGGGATAAAAATCATAAAGATAATTTAATATAAGTTAGTGTGTCAAGTATGTGCCTCAATGTGCTCTGGGTGGTATTTCTTTATTACAACAACTTACTAGTACATCCTACACATTCCCGTGAGCACCTCTTCCCTCTATAGCGATAGCACTTCAATCATTACATCATCATCCAGAGCAGCTTCGTTCCATTTGCTTCTCCCAAACACTCTTTAGGTCAAAATTAATTTGAGTTCCCATGAGGGGGAGCAGGACATTATCATTGGCTCAGATATGTGTAGCTATGATTGGCAGCTCACGAGAGAGCTTTCCATTAAGTGGCCTAAACGTCACCCCTGACCCCACAGGAACAACATATATCCCAGTTGGCCCAACTATCCGTGGGGCTAAAAGCTTGGTCAGTAAATAGTCACGATGGCCACACTGTGGGAGGTCAGAGATCAGAGGTAAAGAGGAAATGTGGTATTAACCATAAACATTTTTTCTTCTCTTTATGTTGTGCAATAATTTAAACTTGGGGCTTGGTGCATTTGAAAAGCTTTGGACTCTATAATAATCTTCATTATCTCCAGTATTATGGTCATCCTTGTGATAAGAGTAAGTAAGTAAGTATGCAATGCAAAGCATCACAGCACAAAGGTCCTGGGTTCAAATCCGCCAGATGTGCCGGGGCGTTTCACATGCTCTCCCTCTGACTGTGTGGGTTCTTTCCGGGTATTCCGGCTTCCTCCCCACAGTCCAGAAACACTCGTGTAAGGTTAACTGTCTAAATTGGTGTGAATGTGTGTGTGAATGGTTCTCCCTCTCTAGGCTCCAGCACCACACCACCCTGAGTAAGACGAAGAGAAAAATGGATGGATGCATAGATCACATACTCTCATATTAAAAAAGCATCTGGTTAAGTAAAGTATTCATCATGTCACCATCAAAAGTATTCATATTTTAAAATTTGCACTTCACTTACAGCTGTAGTTTTCTCCTTACTTTAAGATGGCAAATAATAAACAGACTAGCTTTTCTCTTATTAACCACTCAAAGTGCTTTACCTTACAATTCACATTCATCCATTAGGATACAAACGCTTGTTCTATTTGAGCGATATACCCTTCACAAGACATTTCAAGTATAACAATACAGAAGATGTTATTTAAAGATAAAGAGCTCAAGCCATGCTGGTTAATCTTCTTTTTGTTTAGTGCCTTTTCCATGGACTACCCACAGCTTCTAAAACACCGGTACCACTTTATATAACAGATGTGTGAGTTAGTGCTAATAGTAATTGTTAGCTGTTAATAGTTACCACGAGCAGGCTGAGATTTGTGTTTCCACAGCTGGCCAACTGCTGCCCGCTTGTGTCTGCTGACTTTCTCATGTGGATTTAACAGGACAATAAACAGCCTGCGGCTCGGTTAGCACTGAGGACACCCCGTGATCTCACATCAACACAGCATGAAAAGTGATAAAACATCCTACTTTTGCATGAACTGCGACTTATGTTGCATGAGGACAGCTTAATTGTTAGCATGGCATAAAGTCTCATGTTTGTAGGGAGCTCGGCAATTGTACAAGACTCGTTCACTCCACTTGTGTAACTCCTAGATGGGCTAGATGAGATTAATTTCCCTTATTGGTTAATAATCTGGTCACTTTTAGCAACAACAACCTCTTAAATGATCCAAACTTAATCTATCATTAATGGAAGTGGGTAAAGCTCAACTTGAACTCTTGGACCTGAAAGGCCTGAAGAAAACGTAGAGCAAGTGGCTGCGTCTATGTCCACTGCTTCCTCCTCGCTGTGCCCATTTCATTTAAGTGATAAGTTTGATTATTGAGAACTCATCAGTTTCTGTTGTTTAATTTAGCATAGTGAAAATATATATATTGCTGATAAAGAAAAAAAATGAAAGCGAGTTTAATCTTTAGGGGATTTTTTGATGTCTGGTTCTACCTGTGTGCCTAGAAATAATAATCTGATTTAGTGAAGACAAATTTGCACGATTATCTCCTAAGCATTGAAGAAAGAGAATTTTCTGTAGGCACCAAATTTCTGCTGAATGTACTGATTTAAAGTTTAGACACTAAAAGTACATGCAAAAACCTTTTTGTTATCTATTGTTTACTTTGGATCATTTGTGTTTCGCTTGCATGAGAAGGCAGTATGCTGAGTGGAGGTGAGGCTGAAAAGCACAAGATATGGATAAGTAGAGACTGAGGACCAGTGTTCATTTCAATGACCAATAATTTTCATCATAGTTTTCAGTCTACCATAATCTAAAAATCAACTAAAACTAAAAGAATTTTAATACCTGAGTTATGATGAAAATAAATTATGTTTTAGTCAAAAAAATTTAACTAAGTCAAAATTAACACAATAAGCAGTCTAAGAAATGATTCCAGTAATAAAATGTAAAATAAACAATTTTATTAACATGTATATTATGTATAAATTACAGGTTTTAAATTACACACGACTCCAATCTTTAAAAAACAAAAACAAACGTTAAACGTGGAAGTACGCATTTGCTAACATGAGCCTGATACGCACATCACCCCCCCGGTCAGCATCTGTCACGTTCCTCAGTCATCTCATATAAAGAACTTAAGCGTGACTCTTCTGGCTTCTTCCCCCCTGTATCTGAGATTGTTTTTAATAAAGTCTTTGTTTAGCATTGCTTAGAAGAGCTTTGACTGATAAACTCTGACATTTTTGTAAGATGCAGTAAAGATTGTGGAAGCAGTCAAGCAGAGAAATATTTCAGATTTTCTTTCCATTTTTCATTAATGATCTGTACTCGGCCATTTTCAAGAGCGAACTCTGATTTTTATCAATGAGCCAGGAATGCAGTGGGCGTAAGTAGCAGCATTGTTTGATTCAGGTATATCGAGTTTCCCCACAATACCATCTGCCTGCACAGACCATATTTATTTCAGTAGCAGAGAAGTTTAGCTCAGGGAAATAAATAATTCTCATAATGTAGAAGTACTGCTTTTGTATTATGATGACTTTAAACTTACAGCCAAGCAAATGTTGTCTCACTTAAATTCATTTCAGAGGTGGTCTGTTATATTTTTACTTCAAACAATAAATGTTATTTAAGAAAACTTTTTTTTTTTCAGTCTGTTTCACACTTTCAGCTTTTAAGCTGATCAGATTAGAAATCACCCATCAGTTGTTATTTAGAAAAAAATACTGGGTCTTTTTTAGAGTTCATGCAAAGCGTTGTCTCTCTAAACTTAACTCTGACCTCTGTGTGTTTGTCACTGGCCTGAGTGAGAGATTGATAAATGTAGATTAATTTGCAAATGACCCTGAGTTGAAAGTTTAAAAAACATTCATCATGGCCAACCTCCCACACATGGTATCACACATGGATCATCTAGATAACAGATCCATTAAGGCCACTTTGATATTACAATAGGTCCTCCTTTCATTTATACTAACGAGAGAGCTGGGAGGCTTAACCGGAAAGCAACTGAAGAAAAACAGAGCTAAGGCAACATCTGAGTGCTGAGACATGGTGGTTAGTAAATGTAAACCCTGGATGATTGTACCTTTTTGGCTTGTTAAATGCTCAAATACTCAGATGGATCTCAAATTAATATGAGAGAGATTTTAAGATCTGCTTTTCCACAGAAATGAAGAAAATAATTTTGTTGTATAAATATCTAAAGCCATGTTTATTTTTCAGAAACTACACACTGTGGGAAAGCAGACAGCGTCTAATTGGCAGGATGTTTTAACCCCTTTTGACTATGGCTGACAAGCTGACAATGTTGTGCAGCCATGTGTGCTGGTAAACACACAGAGCATCTTCGCCTCTGTCTTCCTGACTCCATCCAGCCACCCCCACCTCACCTTCTCCTCTCCAGCTCATTGGTTCGACGCAGAGAAGCGCTGATTGCCACTTGTTCTGGTTCACTAAGGCCTGGAATCTCCTGTTTAGATCAACAGGAAAGGAATCTTCTTGGTCCTCCGAGACAGCTAAAAGCCCGTCTGTTTTAAAGAGAGCTGGGGGTCTCATAAACTTGTCAGACCCGACGGTGTCCTTTTACCTACCTAGCTTCAGTTTTAGCTTAGAGAATTCCAGGACTCTCTTAAATGGCAGTTTATAGGCGACCTGTCAGCCCAGGGATCATCAGAGGTTTACGGTTGACCAATAAAAACACTGCTGTGATTCAGGAGATCCCTAACTGATCTCCCCGCTTTCAGATAAACCCCCAGTTTTTTCTTCCTGTTTCCAAAGATTAGAGGAGACCCCAATAAACTCTCCACTCTTTTCTCACCACTTCTGTATTTGCCTCATTTATCTCCCAAGTGCATCTAAACCTAGCTTAGATTTTAAAGTTTAGGCTAAGCGGTACTTTTGTCTTGATGGGGAGATTTTTGTTAGTGTGGCAAATATGAAGCCCGAGCCAGGAGGCTTAGTTAGACTAGTAAAGGTCATGTTTCCCTGGTCAAGGCTGACTGTGCAGCAGGCGGGAGTAGACTCAAATGCAAAAGACCACCATATGCCATGAATATCCCAAGATAGCTGGTGAAAGCTGCATGTACAGTTTAAAAACATGAGAAATTATATTCTCATATAACTCTGCATAAAAGTCAGTAGGCATCCTTAGACTAACATGACCTAGATGACTGAGAACCTAAACAGACATTTTGCAAAGTACATAAGAAATGTAAAAAAAAATTAAAAAAACATCAATAGCTATTTATGGCTCAATTACTCTATACTAACTAAATAATGTGTATCTGTATATTTGTGTTTCAGAATCTTCAAAATGCATGAAATGATAGCTTAACTTTAACTTCATTCAGAGTGAGAAGAAGAAAAAACATCCAGGAATTTGACTGGATTTCATATTTTCTCCTTTCCCTGCTTGTTTTCTTTTCTAAACACATACACATTTACTAACAGCATCTTTTCACATGACAACATAGTATCTTATACCTTTTCACCATCTAGTTTATGTCTTTAGGTGGTCAAACTTTATTGCATCTGACCTCTTCTAGCTCATACTGTTCACCATGTTCATCACAAACATGCTTTGCTGTTTTCTTACCTGCACGCCTACAAATAGGATGTGACAGTTTTAGATGGGACAGCTATATGTGGTCAGGACTGCCCATAAAATAGGCGGCTGGTGTCACTCCCAGAGGATTCACTCTGATTATGGTTTTCCTGACAGATGGTGGAGTTTCAGCTATAACAACACGCTCTAAATATCAAGGCAGGCCTTGTAGTCCCATAAAAGTTTTATTTATTTGTTTATTTTCATTATTTTTTTAATTGAGTTTTTGATATTTTTTTGTTTTAGTGTTGGTTCTTAGTGTAGTGGCATTTTATTCTGAAAAACTGAAAAAAGAATTTTAAGCCCCAGTAACAACAAATTTGTTTATTCAGAAATTATAGTAATTTATTAATGTATTAGTAGTAATAAAAAAAACTACAGTAATTTTATATTGAACTATATAAAACACTCATTGATACACTCATTACTTAAAAAGACATTTCTTTACTCCCTGAATCTACACTAAAAACTTTCTGCTGTTAGCAGGAGTTCAAAGAAACATTGGCATACTATCTGCGAATAAAGGTGAGTGTTATATAACAGTTGTCTAACCACGCATCTGTAGACAGTGAAGTTAAAAAAACAAAAAGCAAAATGATGTTTTAACTGTAAAATAAATTGAACTTTTAAAAATTATTTCTGGTAGCATTTTATGTTTTAAATTTTAACCTTCAAACCTTACAAAAGTGAATCATATTGGAAAGTTTAGGCTGGTTTGCAGCTGGCCTTCAGGTGAAAAAGAGGTGTGGCAGTTCTTCAACAAATTCTTTTTTGAATTTAAGACCAAACAAAAATCTCTGAATGAAGACGCATGAAAAGGAGAGCTTGAAACACAAGAATAGATATTAATGGATACACTATTCAAACACCATTTGTAAAGTCAAAGAAACTCAAAGAAACAGTCCTGCAGATGATGTAAAATATTACATCTGTTAAAAACACAGTTGGGGTTTTAAACAGCTACAAGAAACAGTTTACAAGCTAAAAGTAACATAACTAAAATGCATACTGTAAATGCAATTTACACCGGCTCGGTGTGAGGCCTGAAAAGATTGAATGATCTTCAGCTGGTGTTGAATTATTAAGTCACTTCACCTGTTTTCTTTGCATTACAGGACTACTTAATTCTCTAGACTCTAAATGGTAAAAGACCCTCTTCCGGCCTTTTAGCAGAGCTGTGATATAATGTTTTAATGAAGTTGTTGCTCTCATGCATGTTCCTTTACTCTCTGCACAGCTGTAAAAATATGTATTGGCCCTCACTGAGGGACTGCTCATTTCAAACAATATTCATTCTCCCTCTCTAACAGAGGTGAGATCGATCTTCCATGTGGAAAGATGCAACCATGTCTGTTGATACAAGGCATATATTTATGCAATTTAGTGTGTACTTAAGACATACGGTGAAATTTATGCCTTATAATACATATGTTGTATAATAGATTTGTTTCACATGAATGCCCAAGTCCAAAGTAAAGAAAATTATCCTTCATGTTTCATTCTGGACTCCAAGATGTCCCTCCTCTTAGTCCCTCTGTGGGTGATTAAAGTCTGAATGAAGTGAATTTATGTGAATTTCTTTGCAACAGCTGAGCCTCCAGATGTTGTCTTTACCTGAACATCTTCATATCTCGAACATCATGCCCTTGCTCTAAAGAAAGACATGATAGACATTCATACCTACTGTGCAACCAAGAGGCAACCACAATATACCACTACTACAAAGTAAATCCATAGATAAATATGTAAAAGACGGTAGTCAAACGGTTAATCTATCAAAGAAAACACACTGTGAATGTCTGTATGTTATGTTCTTTTTGTTCAAAAGGTTAAAATAAAAAGTTTGGGGTAAATAAACACAATAGGAATATGTCATTTAAAATGTGTATTAATACAAATTCTAAGAGCAATGTTAAAAAATGACTTTTAAACTGTAATTCTAGAAACCTAAAATACTAACAAGATTAGTTAATATTGGTTAGACTCATATTCAGTAGCCACCAAAGCACAAAAAAAGAAAAATGCTTATGAAGGAATTCTGATTTTTTTTAAAAAGTCTCACACAATCTCTTGTGTGAAAATCACCGCTGAAGATCTGACTGAAACTTCTACAATACCTTGGCTTGCTCCTAATTTATATTCCAGAAGTGGAGAATTGGTAAAACATCTGCCTCTTTGACCACAGCAGGTTAAGCTGAAGAGGACATCTGTCTTTAAAACCACCTGTCATTTTCAACACTTTCACATGTCTAGTTTGAAATAACTGATACGCTATTCAACACTATGCAAATTTTTTTTTGTAAAGAAAAATACACTACTGCGTACTGTACTGCTGATGGAAAAAAAAATGAAATTTCATCCCACATACAGAGGCCAGGAAACACAACATGCCTGTACCACAGCACCTCAGCTGTCAGAACGTAATCCAGTCATCCATTTGGTAAATCCATGATAAACACATGCCAAACCCATAATAACACTTTCTCTAAATACTTGTTCGTCTCCCAGAGCCTGACCCCTTGCTCCTTCTAAGTGGACCATAACTCTCATGTAAAAGTCATGTGCTGTGGTTTACAGCCTCCAGGAGGTCAGAAGATGCAGCTGCTTTTCTCGACCACCGCCAAAACCATCAAGAGCACCTCTATAAAACTCTATTTTTTTGTTATAATTATTATTATTATTATTATTATTATTATTATTATTATTATTATTATTATTATGTCCATTTGTGACAAGATGAGATGAGCGACAAAGAGAGAAGTAAGGCAGAAAAATAAACAGCAGAGAAGACAGGAACAGGGAAGACGCAGGGGAATGGAAACTGTAAATGTTTGGTAAACCTTCACTCAATTATAATGAAACTCAAATGGCACAAAAAGGAATTGGCTGCAGGGTTAATATGTGTCAGGCAGCAATGGAACTGAGTTCAGATGTGGTTCCTGGCACAATTTCAACCTCAGGAACAATATTATTTTTAGGAAGACACATGGATGGAGATACAGGCAGGTGTTGCCTTTCCCCAAAGTGAACGCACAGATCAGTGTGTAACAGCAGCACTCAGAAGGACTCACTGATTGGATAAGACAGGCTTGTTAGACTGATCTCTGTACCTGTGAAAAGCTGATGGAGAGAGATGACATGCTCAGGAAGAGAAAATAAAGATACCGAAAGACAGACTGTGAAACAGTCGACTCTGAGAAAAAGAGAGGAAAGCTGCTTCAGACAAATGGTTTTGGTGCATGAAGTGGTGAGTTGAGGTGACGGTTTGTTTAAAATGCCTACACATGAGAATGAATTGAATTACATCGCAGAGCTTTGTCCCAAGCAGATGTACACCAGTTTTTTAAAAGTGGAGCAATCAAGTTTAATTCGAGATCAAAACACAGTCTAGTCTCAGACTCACTATATTATTGTAACTCCGAATGTAGGATTTGGCTAATAAATAAATGTTGATATAGATGTTTATGTTAAACATCTGGTGGTTTTCCCAAGTGATTATATTAGGCTTTTAACATTATATGAAATATCATATATTGTATATCATAGAAATAATAGCATTTGTAAATGTTGGTAGATGGCTACAGAAAAGAAAAAAAAACATAAAAAAGTAAAAAAAAAACCAAAAAAAAGAAAACAACTTCACTAGCTCCCCCTAAGCACCTGTATTATATTTTGATTATTTGATCTGTGCCAGACGCTTCATGTAAAAATGGTTTTGCAAGCTATGCACAATAACCGGTACCAACTGAATTTTTCCAAAGACCTTTCTTTCATATGACTGGAAAAACGCTTAATGTGTGGTCTTTTTTAAACCCCAGGTACTCCCGGTGAATACACAAAATGTTCCTGGAGTGCAAAGCCTCATATCTGTATGAATACATCCAAACACAATTTTTCTTTTCCACTCAGTGAATGAAAGACTAGAAGGGGTAATGCTTCCAGTAAAATACTTCAGCAGTGTTTTTATCCCTGTTGAGGTTTTCGCTAGGATGCTCTTTGCCTTGTTGTTGCCTGGCTCTAAGAGTATGTGGGAGAAAATGTCCTAAAATGCTACAGCAGATGTGATACAGAGCTCATTTCTTTAACATAATCCACACTTTGCGGATTTTTTACTGCAGTGCAAAGTGCACCGTTAGTCTTTCATGTTTACCTTTTTGTAAGAAAGCAGCCACGAAATGACATCTGTGCTTTGAAGTCACATTTCTTTAAGTGTTACTCAAACGTCAAAGGATGTTATGCACATGGATAGACTGTAAATGAATAACTTTGATTCCAATTTCAATTTCAAAGGTGCAAACAGCTAGGATTGCAATGCAGAAACAAGTGATGGTAACCTAAAAGAAGTATCTTTAAAGATTGAATAGGGGTAGCCCCTCAATGTCCTTTCTGCTTTGCTGAAGCTCAAGATGTTCCTAATTACATCCACAAAAAGCCTGAACACCACCAAAAGCTCATTAAGAGGCTGGTGCTCAAAGATTGACCATAGACTCAGACGAATGAAAACTCTCCTTCTTTGCCATTTTTTCTTCTTTAGTTTCAGCTTCTCAGGCTTTGCGGGTCGGCCACTGGAACGAAAGATGGCTGTCCGCTTGTGTGAAGTGAAAAAGTTGGATGAAAAGGAGGGTTAAAGAGGGCTCCTGTTTGCGATTTGCCTGGAGACTTCGCAAAACTAACATCCTATAGTGTGGTTTCTATGGAAGCCAGTGTTTTTGTCTCTGGAAGTCATGAGGTTGACCTGTCCTGAACCTGGGCTCGAGTTGGTTGCTCTGGGTGGTGAAGAATTAACACACACAATTAGATTCTGTGCATGTGTTTGTGTGTGCAGGACAAATTTAGGAAACCTAATCTCTAATAATTAAAAGTTTCTGAAGTCTGTGAAGCAAAACCTTTTGCTTTGTTGTCCTGTAATGACAGAATGAAATGAAGAATGAAAAGGGAGAGCTAGAGGGGAGTTTAAGGGTCTCACACCAACAACTTCTGACAAAAGAAATCCTTGTGAAGGTAGTTTATTTTGGTGGAATCCCTGAAGTAAAGCTGTGTGAATTTAGTAATGTTCATGAACTTGCAGCTAAACAGCTTTACAGCTTGTTACAAATAAATTCCCTATAGATAATTTAGATTTACACTCCTGTCTGGTTCAACCCATCCAAGAACTTTGTGCTCCAATATTCATGAGTTAAATTCTAATACTTTTTAGTGCGAGAGCTTGGTGATAGCTCTGTGATGGGTAACATCCTGGGCCAGTTTCCATTTGGCTTGTTTCATGAAATCTGAACTGCCTATCATTGTCTTGTAGTATGTCTGCTTCTTTACCTCTATTCCCACAGCTTCATCTTCTACTTTCTTTTTCAAATATTACTTTTGCAAATGGACCTGTGTAATGTTTTTCTTCCCTAAAATTTCAATCACCTTTACCGGAAGGACATTAACAGTTTTTCTTGGCAGTTATGTTCACTTTTAGGAAATAAGTCTGTCATCGAAGCAGTAAGAATGGATATTGGAGAGCAGGGGAGGCTCATGATGTTGGGATTTCAGCTCTTGGCAAGCTGGGTTTTATTGAGGTGTAAAAAAAAGAAAAGAAAAAAGGAGCGTATAGAAGACTGTATAAACACAGACCACCACCTCTTAATCCTTAGACACGGAGACATGACAAGACTCCCAACATGCTGAGTCTAAACTCAAATACAGTGACGGAGTAATTGAGATGTTAAGATTGGTTGTTTTTGGATTTTCATCAGGGTGGAGCATACTTACTTCGCTGTGAATTATGTGTTTAAATGTGAGCTTTCATTTGCCTTTCAACAAAGGTATTTTTGAATGTTGAATAATGGATACAAAAAAAAATTTAATTCTGTCGAGTACTACCATTTTTGTCCACCAGGGACAAAAAACTAAAATTTCTTACCTTGCAACAGTGTTGTGGTACTTATTAGTATTCAAAATAAATATGGAAATCCCTTTCTTCACCTGTTTTATTTGTTTTGCACTACATCAGCTGAGATACAATGCTATTCATTGCCATATGAGCTAAGAATCCGGTCTTAGCTCATGTAGTAGTCTGATGTCATTAGCCATTTCCGGGTCCAAACTCTACTTCCGGTCCCAAAGTCAAACGAACATAAGTTAGCAGGGAGTTAGCTCGCTAGTTTCTATCTAAAGATGATATACCATGTTCTGACTGAGGGATTTCTGAAAAATTAAAACGTACAGCTCTGCTATCACTTCTGACATAAATGAAGACAGAAAACTAAACAGCAGTGACATTTGCAGGGTTACTGAAGTTGGACTAGCTGGTATATAATGATGTGCTATGTGGTTGCTAGCTACACAGCTATGGTTAGCATAATATAAACACATAGGCACTGTGAAGTTGGAGGATGAATGCTAACTTTTTTCCACTCAATAAAAGTAATTGCATGGCAGGATGCTGTAAATGGATTAATATGTCATTAATATACTGCTGCATGCGCTGAGCTGTAGTTACATCGTAAGGTTTTATAAACTGGGCTTTGAAACATGTTGCAGATGAATAGTGGTAATAAAAACCAATAGAGGCCGACTGTGATCACTGACTTTTTTAGGGGCTTGTTCAGATTAAATAGAACAAGATGCAAAGCATTAAAACATGTCAAAAACACAACAGCCTTAATAAATGCAGAGTAGTTTGGACCCGGAAGCAGGTTTCAT
>VUQG01044157.1:0-29082 GCA_015106755.1 Etia nguti | reverse complement strand
TCATCCAAGTGACTTCTTCAGAGACTGAAGAAGTCACTTGGATGAGTGACGAAACGTTTCTCCCACAAAACGCTACGTCCAGATGAACAGAATCAACTTTTGGAGATATTAATATGTCCTTTATACCCTGCTTTTAGTTTTACTTCCTGTTGTTTCTTCATTTGAATAGTTCAGCTGTGGCTTGTTTTCCCAGCCATCTCCACCCCTGAGATTGCGTTTTGCATGTGTATATAAAGTGCTGTCTTACCCTTAGTCCAGGGGTCTCCAACTCCAGGCCTCGAGGGCCGGTCCCCTACAGGTTTTAGATCTCACTCTGGGTCTACACACCTGAATCAAATGATTAGTTCATTACCAGGGCTCTGGAGAACTGCAAGACGTGTTGAGGAGGTAATTTAGCAGTTTAAATCAAGTGTGTTGGATCAAGGACACATCTATAAACTGCAGGACACCGGCCCTCGAGGCCTGGAGTTGGAGACCCCTGCCTTAGTCTTTGTCAGTGTCAGTGTGTTCCGTAGTGTTCTTCCTGCAGCTTCTGGTTTGTTACTTCATTCAGGGTTTTTATTAGAGTTGTATGCACTAATAAATCAGTTGCCTCAAACAGGCTACAAGGAGAGAGAGATACTTTTCACTTTGGCATCATTTTAATTGATGTATATTTTAAGATTTTACCAGGCAAGCCCTGCCTGCCTTGCTTGCCCTGACTGAGGATCCATACCAGAAAGATATCGAGTCACATGCTGTACAGTGGTGTGATTGCAGCCATTCCCCAACTCTCTGTGAATGGTACTCATGGCCATTGATCAGTGGTCTTTGATCAATGGTTGTTGATCAATGGTCATGAGAATTTGCATAATTACGATGAAGGAACTGACCTCCCAGCCCATTGTTCCCTCAGTGGGCTGGTTTCAGTCATTATGCAAATGTACTGTTTATAAGATTGGGGAAACCTGCAGTCAGCTGAGACTGAAGAAGTCACTTGGATGAGTGACCAAACGTTTCTCCCACTGAAAACGCTACGTCCAGATGAACAGAATCAACTTCTGTAGATATCGAGTCACATCCAAATTGCTGAAAAAAATGTGGAAATTAAAAAACTCTGAATTTTTAATAATGATCATATTAATTATCTGAAATAAAAGAACTCAAGGAAAGAAAAAATTATATTTACAAAATTGCTAATGCAGATATTTTATTTTGTAAATGAATAAAAAACCAAATTAATTTAAAAAAAAAAAAAATCAAGTGTCATTGTTGAAGGCCCTGGTTTGCTTTGGGCCCCTAAATCCTTAAGTCCATCTCTGCCTACATCATCATCCAGTGCACCAGGCTGGTCCAGAGGACTGTGATAATGGGCACCAGAGCTTCCTGAGCTAATCAGATGCAGCCACCACTGAAGATAGCAGCACCACAGATCGCTCACTGCGTCACTCCATCACTCTCTCTTCCCTTACCTTGAAGGAATGAGACCTGGATTTAGTCTCAGCTGGCCTCTGCTGGCCTCTCTATTTATCCATATTATGCGTTTACAGTGTTATTATTTTGTTCTACCTTTTCTTTGTGAAAGTTATTCTTAAAGCTCATGCCCTCGCTTTTTTGTTCTCTCTTTGTCATTTTACCACTCTTGCTCAAACACAGAACACACAGGTTTGTATTTTAGTAATCCATCAGTAGCAGATCTCTGATGCTTTGAGATGTTTTGGGGCCACGTGCTCATAGTGAGAAATGGCTCCTAGGCAGTGAATAACAGACCACTATGTCTCTGTGTGCCTGTCTGTCTGTCACCGTGTGTGTATGTTTGTAAGTTTCCTCACAAGTGACCAGAGGTCTAACTTACATAAATATTTGGTTCCATAAAGGCTGTTAGCACTGGCTTATGAATCATAAAGCTCATTAAACGGGAGTGTAAATAAACAGTAAAGCGAGTCCTGGCGCCCTGCCGAGCTCCCTTTCCTTCCATAATTCAGTCTGGGCTCCGCCTGTTGTGGACGGATTAATTCAGCTCTTTACCTGGACGACAGGTCCTGCTATTTGGCTTTCTAACCTGCTCGGCTTTCCTGAATTGGACAAAAAACAGTAAATTAGCTGAAGGTTGTACCCTGGGCGTAAACTTGTCTAACAGCTCATTGGAAGCTAATGCTCTGGATTTGTTTGGGACATTTCTGACATTTGGTTTTTTAAGAGGTGATTCTGGCTTTGGTCGTTAGGAAGGAGTCAAAGTTTATGACGCATGGAGAGAGACAGAGAGAGGGAGTGTGTGTGTATGTGTGTGTGTGTGTGTGTGTGTGAGAGAGAGAGAGACGAGGAGGATTTTCATTTAGTAAAAAAAATGCTCTTTTTCTCCATGTCCATTTTAATAAATGCAATAATATTCCTCAAATGTTTATGTTAAATTATTTTCAAGGAAATTATCTTACAGACTAGAAATGTCTCTATATCACATTTTCACTCAATTTTCATTTTCACAGCCAACATAATCCAAGATAACAAATTTGACAAAATGCCTGGGGTATTATACAGAGGTTTGTCACCTCTGTATTAACATGTCATACTAGCATTCATTATTTTCTCATGATCTTCACAAGACAAACAATCTCCTAAAGGGCAAAACAAGCTTTTCTTCCACTGGCTGCAAGTTGTTTTTAACAAGCTTGTTTAGCAATAATGGAACAAGTTGCCAGCTAGCTACTCAGGTTTTTTTTTCTTTTTACTTCTTTGTTTTTTTAATTAGGTTTTTTCATGACTTGTAAAAATGTTGAGTATAGAACTACAACATAATTCTGCTATCATTGACATGCAATCACACTATAAAAATTGCACCGGTTGGTCTTGTTGGCAAGTTGCTTAAATTGACACTAGAAATACCTTTCGATTAGATAATAATGTGTTAACCTTCCAAAATGTGACTGCCTTGGAGCTACTCCCCCAGAGCATGGACTACAGTTGCAATGACTGGAGCTATCTGATCAGTATTAGATGAACAGTTATCCATTGCTAATTAAATCTCACCTCTTCTTTGAAAATGGAGAATTCATGTTTTTCTCACCAAAAGACAGCATCATTGATCAATCCAAATCAACAACGTGTATAGCTATGCCTAAAAGTTTACATTTTCATCCTCATTTTCACAACAGAGGAAAATGTGATCTTCCTGCAGAGTCTGAAGGGCATCTGAGGGCATAACATCTGCGTGGAGCTACATTTATCAAACTGAACATCTGCGCAGGTACAGCACAAACTCTGACTATGATAAACTGGGGGTTGAAGTAGGGATCATGATATCACCACTGAGACCAACACTGGAACCCATATTCAGCCTGAACACAAGAAATACCTACAAAGATCTTCACCACTGTGATCTTAGCTATTTGTCATCCCTTGACTGAGAAGGTGTTCTGAAAAATAAATACTGAAGTGATTTATGTTTCAGTTAGACAGAAATTTTGGAGCTTCCTGAGTCACACTCCATTCTCCCATATCTTTCTGTCTACATGTGCTTTGTCTTAACAAAACACAACTTTGCAGTCCTCTCATCGGATCTTCTTTCTCAGCTACCTTTTCCAAGCATTTCTCTCCTTTATGTGATCGCGGAGAAGGTCACAGGAATATATTGTTACAGTTGTTGTCTGAGCAAAGAGACTTTGGCCTCTTTTTGCTTTCCTACCGTCATGGCTATTTAGAATTGTAAGGAACAGATTTATTTACTGTAAGTCATTCTGGTTGAATTAACACAATTAAAGGAGCAAAAATAAGTGTAGCTGGATAAATCATGATTGTTCTGTTGTTCTCGTTTGTCAGTGTCAGTCACTTTCCTACTATCAATAAAAAGGTGTTGCTTTATAGATCCCTCATGGAAAATTCATTTTCCTTGCTCCCGCTGAGGGAGGTCAGTCCACAGGGTCAACAATGGAGCACCAACTGTGGAGGATATGGGGTCTAACTCTGGGCCACTTCAATAGGGGAGTTGTTTGCTGGTCATTCTGACAAATCCACTCTAGTAATTAAGCATCATTTTATAGTCACACTCAAACTAACAGCCAGTTTAGAACAGCCAGTTAATGTAACACATGCAGGCAGAGGGTGAAGATGCAACGCTCACAAAGCAAGGGTCCAGCTAACCCAGAGGTTTGAACCAGCTCCTTCTTCTTCCTACACAGTGGAGGAAATAAAATGCAGCAGGAAGATAGCAGTTCATTGGTTTAACACTAATCAACATAATGTATGCATATTGATTTAGTAGTGATAGTGACCATTGTGTAATTACTAAAAGACTGAATCTTTCGTGGTTATGCTTGGGAACCTCAAAGGACTCTGTTAAACTTAAGGAAAGACGATGGATTTCTGTGCTTTTTTTCCCTGTTAACAAAAGGTCATTCTGGTCATAATCCTGACTGCAGTTTCCCCAAGATTTGAAAAATGAAAAAGAAGATAAATGTAGAAGACTCCAGCTGATTCCATTACATAGCTTTTCTTGATAAGTTAATGTCTAAATCAATGGATGGTGGCTTGGGCTGATGGTATTTGATAGTTAAATGCAGAAATTCTTAGCTGTCAGTTTTAACTCGTGTAAATAAAATGGCAAGCAAATAGTGTGCACTTAGGGATGCTAAAACAACAAGAAGGAGTTTGACGCCCACTGTTCAAACGCATTTTCCTCTGGACCGTGTAATCCAGGCAGCTATTTTCCTTTTCCATTAAGCCAGCATCTGTGTAAATGGTGTCTTCAAGGCTACTGGCTCCCGTGTTAACCTCCGACATGCTCTGCTTTTGTTTGCTTCTGCATGGTTGATGCGGTGACCCCGTGAACCCTGCAGTGATTGTCTCACACGGTTAAGTGCCTCCTGATTGTGGGCAGAGGTGAGTGTTGATAATGTCTGCCAGATTCACCTCCCGTGTAACAGGCTGCGCGTACACGCAGGCGCACGTAAGCACGCACTTAAACACAAACACACAAGCAAAGCCAACTCGCAGACTACTCTGTGCTCTCTGTCCTAACAGTAAACAGTTTAGATTCATCGATGCTTGAGAATGCTTCCTGATGGCGGAGGAAGCCATGGCAGTGATGTTGAAACATGTCAAGTGTTTTTCTGGTGTGTTTATTTTTGAGGCTGCACAAAGGAAACTCATTCTTTGCTTGAATTTCATTTAAATGTTAAGTTACTGACCTGAATCTTCGCTTTGCCTTATTTTCCCCACCCCCACACACTAATTCCAAGTTCTAAATATTCCACACCAGCATTTATGTTTATTTTTTATATTATTAGAGGATGAGTCTTTGTGTGGCAGCAAAATAAAACCTAGAGACAGATGCCTTAACACACTCACATACATCAGCTCCTTCACCCTTCTCCCTTCTCTCACCCCTGTAACCTCAGTCTCCATAGTGACTTAAGCTGTCAACAGATGGCCGATCCCACATGGTGAGTGTTGATTTAGTCAAAGATGTGAAAACAAACCCAGTTTCCCCTCTCCTCTTCTATTCTCTCGCATCTAATATCTTTTGAAGTTTATCTAAAACTACTTATGAATCTAAAACAGGAGAAACAAGGTCATGAAAGCCTACTGTGGCGCATCTTAGTCATAAAGCTAATGTGTGCTCTCTCAAATAATGCATATTTAAAATGTGTTTGATTCATTTCTAGCATGTTTATCTGTGATGCTAAATGACGTTTTGTTGCTGGTTGTGACTGATGAATTGTTCTCCACATTATGGTTAAAAATTGGTGTGTGCAGTTGACTGAGTCCCTTGCTTTGGTGTTCCGGACAGCTTGAGAGAAAAGATGAGAAGAGAAAACAGTCGGCAAAGCACTGAAGCTGCTAATGTGGAAAACACTGTCAGAAACGGATATGCTGCAAATAATGGTAATAATCTACAATGCCTGGTATTGTTTGTGACATTTGAGGTGAATATTAACACAAACAAATAGAAAACAAACATGTTGGCTCTTTTTCCATCATCCCTCATGATGATCATTCTTGGTGCTTTTTCCCTTCTCTTTACTTTCCCCTCACAGTAACTGATTTTTAGATTTTATTGTGTTTTTTTTTTTTTTAATTATTATTGTGACTCTCAGTAATGAACAGATCTGGTCAGCTGAATCCTTTTTAATGCCTTGTGTATATAGTATATGCTCAATGTCACTAATGCACTGATTTTATTCGAGGAGACTTGGACTGGTCTTAGATGTAGTTGTACACATTTTACCAAGTTTCACAAGCAAGTTTTCAATTTCTAACAAGGTCACTGCTCTTAAAGCATGTTGGAGTAAATATCAGGTTGCAGAGAGCAACAGAAGGGGAAATGTAATGGGACAGAAAAAGGAAAACTATAAGAGAGATCATACAGTACATCTCAGATACCTGGAAGTCGGCTACCTCAACTCCCGCAGTTCCCCTTCTTTAGATCTCACATTCATAGCCTGGTTTGGTTTCAATCTGAATGTGAGTGTTGCTTTGGACATTTGTAATGGTACTGCTGTCTTTATATGACTAAAGAAACCAAACAACACATTATTCAAGTTTGCAGCCACCCTTTTTCAGTCTTCATGCCGCTGCTATTAAGCACGTGGCAAACAGTTATGATTTGTTTACACTGACCTGCTGCAGCCATGCATTTAACTTAATTAGCTGGGAACTCAGATTTCCTCTGGGGATTGCCAAAGCCATGGAAACTTCGTACCAATAGGAAGATTCAAGGTCAGTGCTGGCCACTATTTTAGGCACAATTTATCATCTGAGGCATTGCTATGGACTCTGGGGTTTAAGGGACCCAGATCTAATGGAAACTGGTTTGGTGGATCTGTTTATAGAAGATACTGAGTACAGGAACTAAGAAGGGGCAAGGGAATGGTCCATGGGTCCTTTTTGAAATGAAACATTAGTGAGTGATTCAGTGGGTTTGAAAATGCATCTCCTTTGGCCTGCTTGGATTTTTCATACGATCTGCTAATATGTTATCTGTCTATTACTGCAGAGGTTCCACACTTTTTTTTTTATCAGGCATAACGCCACAGCCCTGTCAGAGTAACAAAAAGCATTTTTCTACAACACCTTTTATATTCTTATGTGTTTATTTGAACTCATTAAAAGATTGGCTCTAGACTACCTTCAGCTTACTACAGTTACTTTCAGCCATCCCAAAGTCTTTAACCACCACTTTCAGCTGTACTTTTCATATCCATCATGCTTGGCTTCCAACTCCATTTTATTGTTAGCTAATGATTTCACTGTTAGTTCCTTAACTTAGATAGTTATTGTCTAGACAATAGCTATCTAAAATAAACATACTGGATAAAGTATGTTTATCTGGTGTTTTTGTTTGTTTATCCACTCTTATCTAATAATTTCAACTGTTAGTCATATTTTTAGCAACTTTTCAACTATTAGTTCCCTTTTTGCTTAATTGTTAAAGATATGCTTCTCTGGCAGCTCTGTTTGAGAGTTACTATATAACAGGGGAAACTGATTGTTGTTTCTGTCATGAGAGTGGATAACACATTTTTGTGGTATGCTGAAGATAATCAATAAGTAATCTAGCTTTAAGTGTACTCTGTGGGTGGACAATCCATTAAGCCTTATGCCCTGAATCTGACAAGTAATGTTAACCGTAAAAGCGGAAAACTTTCACAATCGGGGGTTCATTGACTAATGCACAATCAGATTCAGCTCAGTGTGTGGCCGACAGTAGTTGCTGTGGGAGTTCATGCATTCTGCATTATAGCTGTAGTATTGCATTTCATTGCAACAATTTAATTGCCGGTTTCTGGATACAACAACTCAGAGAGATATTGAGTTATGCCAGTACTACTGGGTAGCCTGAGGCCCATAAACACATAAAAGCAGGAACAGTCAAAATAGAAAAAACTTGGAATGAGACACACACACACACTTATACACACAAAGGCACACAGAGTTTCTCAGTTTCCCTTGAAGACCCCCCTGGACCATCTGCTCTTCTATTCAGTAGGGTGTTCAGCCATAGACTCGGCACCGAAGGTCACAGTGTGTGCATGTGTGTGGGTAGACAATGACCCAGCTGGATAACCCCCAAACACACTTCAAACCCAGTTTGTTGTGACCTTACACCTCAGACAGACCATCGGTATCTTTCAAGATGGGTGTTAAGTGCACATAAAGGTGAGAGAAGAGGCCAGGATTTGTGCGTATATGTGAGTTAGTTTATAGTAAGTTTGTACCTTTTTCTCTATATGGGCCTATTCAAATATCTATTGATCACATTTTTTTTTACACAGGAGGATTAAGTACTTAATGCAGGAGAGACGAGCACCAGATCAATATAAACAGTCCAACACTAGGGCTGTTCACAGCTGCTCATCTCCCTAGAGTAATTGTAGTCTTTATTGGCATTGATTTGTAAAAGAAAAATCACTATGGGTGGCTCAGCTTAAAACACTTAAGATTTTCTGTGTGCATGTACGGGTGCATCAGTGCATGCGTGCATGCGTGCATTCTTTCATGGCTCAGTAATGGACAATTCTACCGTTAACAGAGATAAAGCTCTTAAAGACTAAACACAGCAAAATCTTTTGACATGCGTCATCTACGACACCTCAACCGCATTGTGTCTGTGTTGTCAGTACAAAGGGAGAGGCAGGAAATTCTTTTCAAAACTCATATTCATTGCACATGAAATACTGTCAGATGTATGTTGTCAAGTTTTCTTCAGAAGCCTGAATCAACTATTTTTTTTCTTATTTTATTTGGTATTGTGTAGCACACTTAGTATGCACATCTGTGTTTCCCCCAGCATCTCCAGCCATTCTTTCTCATTTGACCCAAAGACTTTAGATTTGGGTGACGCTACACAAATAAAACTCTCCTCTTTGTGTTTTACAAGTCTAATGCCTTTAGTGATTATTGATGATTGAAATGATTAGGTTTGCATTTGGAGGTGTCAACAGCGTTTTTAAGAAGGTCTTGCTTGTTTTGGGCTCGACGGAGAGCTTTTTTGATGATACACTGAGTGACCATTGTAGACAAAATAGCAGGGAATTTTGAAAATTTCCTAGGGCATTCATCTAGAGATTACACACTAGATATGATGTAACTATGAAAGACTACTCAGCACTTATTTTGACATGTCGTCTTTTCAACTGGCGTCTTTTTTGCACCATCTAATTATGACAGAGAAATTGTTACAAAATAAAAGCCGACATCAAGGTTTCAGTTCCAATCACTGTCAGTATGTATTTTAACACAACTTTTACCTTAGCTCATGCTACTTACTTAATGTCACCTGGACGTCCTTGTCAGACATGCTAGACTAAGAAAAGCACATACACTGTCCCAGCTCTCAAGCATTGTAGTGGTCGCATCATGCTCTGGGGCTGTTTTGCTGCTAGCGATACTGGTGCATTGTACAAAGTTGATGGAATAGTAAAGGAGGACTACCTCCAAATTCTTCATCTTCACCTCGGATCAACAGCTAGATGGCTGAATCTTAGACACAATTGGGTCCTCAGATAAGAGAAGGATCCCAAACACACATCAAAACTGGTTTTGGAATGGATAAAGTAGGCTAACATAAACTTTCTGGAATGGCTTTCCCAAATTATGCAAGACGCTTGTTGATGACTATTAAAAGTGTCTGGTCGAGGTGCAATTTGTTAAGTGGCAAAATCAAAATATATCAAAATATATGTATATTTAAGCCTTTCTGTATTTTTATATTTAAAAGTTATTAAAGATTTAGGCTGCACACTCATTCCATATATGGCAAGGATGACTCAAACCTATGACCTCAAAGAGAGATGTATTTAATTCCATCACTGCAATAATAACTTTGTAAGAGATGGTCTGACCTGACTTTTATGTACGTTGCAACAAAGTCAACACTGTTACCTTTAACCACAACTTGGAATGTCAGCTACAAACTATCAACTACACAGTGAGCACATTATATGTGGCTGGCATTTTAGTGTATACAAATTTAATGGGGTTTGTCTCAGACGAATGTTAGGATTCTCATTATCTCCCTTTTGGTTCATGTAGCCCTGAATATACTGACATGACGGCTGTATTTCTGAATTGATTACTTGTTAAAGTGCATGTATTCATTTGTTCTGTGATGCATTGGATAAATCATCCACATAGTTTACATTATACTATTTCTGCTGAAAGCATAAGAAGATTTATAACAGACTTTTATTAAATTATCTGGCACATTAGTGTGGGAACGTTTGAATGGAGCATCAGCTTAAAGATGGATATTAAATTTTAAACCTTTACAGGATGCTCTGTGAATTTTAGTGAATAAATACATTCTGAGTGAGCTACCAAATTTGATAAAATGGTAAACTCGCACACAAGTTGTCACTTTGTGTTAAATATATGGACATCATCTCCCTTGAATATGTCCACATCTATATAATAAAAAATATTGTAATGTGCATCATATTTTACCTCCAAAGGTTAGGATGGAATTGCTTTTATGCAGCACAGGGATCAAGATGGAACCTTTTACCAACCTGTGCCATGGTTTTAGGGAAAATCGACGTGGGGACTTTGATCTGTCACGTCACATTTAGTGTAAGGATTTATAGCTCTCTTCCATCTGGGAACCATCTTCTTTAGACTTCCAACGGCCAACTAAAGCACTCTTCTTGTTATCCTTTTGTCCAGAAAGAAGAAGGAGGAGGAGGAGAGTCCTGTCATGTCTTCACAGATGGGCCATAAATTGGCAATACTGAGAGGAGGGAACTCATAATACTAGTTAATGGGTCTGCAGTAAAAAGCTGAGTGGCTGAAATGATCAGAGTGTTTTTTTGGTCTCAAACTGAAACTCAACTCTATATTGAATAAAAAATCTTTATTGTAGCAGATATAATGTGAGATCAAGCATAAAATGTGAATGATTAAAAGTCAGAAGCCTTTACTACAGAAGGCTACTTTTGAAGTTAAATTTCAAAATCTGTTATAATGTAACCAGTTATGCCAAATTAGTTTCAATAGCCTTCAACACATGTGGCCAATTCATTGTATCTGTATTTTTATGGCAAAAGGACAAAAAAAGAAACCCGTCACTGTTACGGCCCTAGCAGAGCCTCCTCCTGAAATTGCCCTTGCGTGGGTGTGTCCTGCCATCTCTCCTGCCTTAGGCGCCATCTTTTTGTTACAGCTGACTCCCATCGGCAATTAGAAGTACTTAAGGCCAGAGAAAGGTGAGCTCTAGTGCCAGAGAGCCTTGTTGGTTTGCGGCTAGTGAGCTGTGTGATGATTGTTTGCTCCTGCTCTGTGGAGAGGAGTGTGTTTGGTGACTAATCCTTTTTTACTTACTTTTCAGTTTACTGACCAACACCTGAGTTTTGTTCTTTACTTTCTTTACATGGTGACAGCGGCTTGTCTGTCTCTTTTAGTTCAGTTGTTAATAGAAACATTAATAGAACTCTTTAATTTAAAAATTCTGCCTCCCTGCCTCCTTTTTTCAACCTGGACACCTTTTGTTACTTTCCCTCATCAAATTGAACATCCATATGACGCAGCTCATAGAAGAAACCCGCAAAATTCTTAGACTGAGCAGTGAACTGGGAAATATTTGTGTTTCTTCCTCAGTTCTAGAAAACTGTATTCAGTCTAATTTCACTCTTACACAGCTCACATGCATTTAAAAAAGCATGCATGTAAAATGGCTCAACACATACATTTATGCTTTACAAGGTAATAGAACAAGAAATTTGTAATTTAGGTGTTGAGATAAAGTTGATGTCCAATTAGAAGGAGTTAACACTTCTGAGGTGCATAAAACTTATTGCATGAATTTAGTCCACCCCTTAAACTCAAGTTGGAAATAATGCTACTGGAGGCCCAAGATGAGATTTGTGAGTTTCAAGGGTTGACAGGACTAGCAATGAGCATTTCAGAGAGATTGCTTTAGTTGGACACTTCAGGAACTTAGTAAGTGGGATAAAAATTAATTGCTTCAGACATTTGCGGAGGAGCGGTATTATCTATGCTAGAGGAAAGATGCTGAAGATGGAGCTGCCAGGCAAGAAGAAAAAAGGAAGGACAAACAAGAAGTTTATGGATGTGGTGAGAAAAGACATGCAAAGGGTGATCGAGAACACAATGAGGTGGAAAAAGATCTTCTGTCTGATCTTCTATAGTTGGTCTTTCGAGAGATTATGTCTTTTGTTCTCCACACAGACTACATGCAACTAAAACATGATTTTTTCTCTTCCTCTGTGTTTCTCTGTGTCTTTCTCTAATGGATTTCCTTTTCAATTTCCAAAACTTTTTAAAAAGGATTTTTAGCTAGTTTTGTGTTAGCACACTGTCTGTAAACATGGTTGCAAAGAGCCAGAGTCGTGTTAGCAGTATAATCTGGCTCTTTCTGTCCTGGATGCAGTTTGCATTTCACCATCACGCTCTTCTCCTTTTCTGCTAAAAAATCTAAAGCTGTAGACCACTCCACTATTATACTCCACCAAGCAAATGAACTGAAATCAGTTGACTGTAGTGCAAGTGTGCATGAAGACAAAAGCTGTAGTGACATAATGTGTTATTTCTGAAACACCCAATGACTGTGAAAAACTTTTTTTTATTTTAATACAATGACTAGTTACACCCAACCCTGTTTTTATACCCTTGGCAGAAGTTAAAGAATTTGTACAGATAAGAGCAAAATACAACAAAAAGTAATCAGTGAGCTATAAATCATGTTCAACATACAGCTTACAGAAACACTCATTAAAGTAGTTCATGGAATTGCTACTACAGGTAAAAGCCATATCTCCAATATTTAGTTCAATATTTTGTTCAATGCTCTGTCTGAAGCTATTATTATGCTTAATTGTATCCAGACTATCTTCTTGACATTTGTTGTAAAATAATGAATTCTTTCAAATACTGATAAATGATCATCCTATTTTTGGTAATGGATATTTTAGTACTGAACCCATTGTGGGTATTTTTCTGGATCCTTGCTTCAGTGTGTAAGTGTGTGTGGATAACCAGTTTGGCAGACCTGACTGTGCTGACTTTAATCTTTCTCTCTCTTGAATATGTTGAAGGGACAGCTGCTGACTTCTCTTAGATCCTATCAGTCCATGGCTTTTCAATGCTGGTGTGAAGGACCGGCTCTAATGCCTTGAAAACAATCCTGTACGGTCTGAAGACGGACAGAAAAAATGACTGGTAACATTAGAAGGGGCAAAGAAGGTGACAAAAAACACTTGAAGCTATGGAGAGGTAGAGAGTGCGGACAAGGAAAATTGTCAAATTGGGGAAAAGAGGAAAACTGAGAAGTGAAACGGCTTTGGATCAAACGGGCAACAATAAGAATAAATGACTCAGTGCCCAGAATATTTCATGTTGTATTATCTGTGTCATCTGGAAGTGTGATGTTTGAAACAAATTACAGCTAAAGGTTTTTACACACCCTACGACAGCTGATACCCCTAGCATATTAAATTGGTCACTTAAATTGCCATTATACGTGTTTGGTACAGGCTTGAATGAAAATATACAGGTATATGGGTATGCCTACTCAATTTACATATAACTTTTATACCTTGTTTAACTTTTACATTTTTACAGCTTTTACACAAATGTATAACTCCTCCTGCATCTAAACCTAAGATCCATTTAACACCAGCATGTTAGGACTAGTAAATGTTCCAAAATTTAAAAACCCAACTTTTTATAACAAGCTAATATTTTACTTAAAATTGTACATTTTTTCAGTACAAATAATGTTATTCAGTTGGAAATAGAATATTGGTTTATGAAATATGCACATCATTCCATTCTGGATTGGATTTTGCAATAACTCCTAATCAATGCTCATCGTCCAAATAAAGTTATGTCCTGCTTAAAAGAAACAAAAAAACTGCAACAACACAAATGTCACAATAGTTACGTTCATCTTCTGTATACAATCCATGATTTACAGTCTCGTTACTGTAGATGGAATTATTTCTGAAACCATGCCAGTATTTGACTGGGTGGGAAAAAAATGATTGTTTAGATGTGTTATTTATATGTTTTGTGTACAAAAATACTGCACCAGACCTCATAGGCCTCAGTCACACAAGCCTAGAGACTGGTTAGAGACCATCTGGCAACCAATCATGATGGAAAAGTGAGTATTCATACATTGGCTTGTGAGTGGTTGCTGGAGGTTGCAGGTAGTTACTGTGAAATTGAATGCTAAAGCCCCCATTCACACAGCCACAGAGACCAGTCAGTGACCACCGGCAATAACCAGTTTGCAGTGTGCATTCCATGACCGGTTGGAAATTGGTAGATGGAGGTTGCTGGCACATGTGCCACAAAGTGTTATACAGTCCTGCACTAACAACCATGCGATTGCTCTGATCTCTAGCGCGCTGGCGAGCTCACTGGTAGTTTGGATGAGTACTTTGGACTCTCAAAGTACTCCCCAAGAGGTAGTGAAACTGTGTGACACAAGCCAGATAAGGACACAGTTCAATTTCAAAGCAAAAGTTGTACCTGTTCAAATAGACTGATTGCAGCAGTAAGGTACAACTT
Source organism: Etia nguti (assembly GCA_015106755.1). Lineage (NCBI taxonomy): Eukaryota > Metazoa > Chordata > Actinopteri > Cichliformes > Cichlidae > Etia > Etia nguti. Next base: position 14,577 of record VUQG01044157.1, on the reverse strand, counting down.
TTACTTTGAAGGCAGTAAATGGCAAATTTTTTTATACAAATAAATGTTTTCCATGGAAAGTACAGACAACCACTGCAATCTGCAAAGTGATCACAACACTCTTTTTGTATCCAGTTTTATCCAATGGGAGTCATCCACGTCTGGTCGAGATTAGACATTTTTCCCAAGTGATCAGAGGGTCCCAGGGAGTCACTGACTGGTCTCTAGACCTGTGTGTTTGAGGCCTTACTCTTGCAATTTAGTTGTTTTTAGTTCCATCGCCACAGGTGTATATGATCAAGAACTGAGCCATGTGGACTGCCTTTACATATGTTTGTGAAAGAATACTCTAAAGAGCTCCCTGAATTCAGCCAGGACCTTCATGGGTTTCCATGGCAAACCAGTTCCCGCAGGTGTGACGTGTAGTTCGCCCAGTACTTTTGTCCATACAGTGCATCAGACAGAATCAGAGGTCAACTGTTAACTGCCAGTACAAGGAATAGTCTGATGTTACACAGATTAGTAAAATACAGCCATGTGGACCACAGGAAAGTCAATGGGATTTAGTGTGTACAGAATTCATGTGGGCTTTTGTTAATATTCACCCATGGCAACAGTCTTAACCTAATTTTACCCAGTCAAACAAACATAGCAATGTAACCATATCAACCACTTGTTTGGCAAGTGATTTGGAATAAAACACCTGTCCAGAAACAAGCTCCCTCTGTTAAACACAGGATTAGTTTGGCTGTAGTAGCACAAACACTGTCGGCTATTGTAGCTTTAATGATTGCAAAAAGAAAGAGTACTGCCTGTTTGCCACCTGTGAGAGCGCGAGGTCTTGCCAAACCAGGAGCTCTGACCAATCTGCTAGGGTCGTGACCTCAGCCTTGTTCCAGTCCCAAGGAAGATCTCATTCCTGCCTGGACTCGGCTCTGCCCTCCTTCCACATCATTGCTCTGCTCGTATGTGTGACGAATAATAGATGCTGAGAAGCCAGCGCTGAAAAAAGTGTCTGTGCAGTGTCTGTCTGTGTGGTAATTAAATTCAAGTGTTCAAGTGTGTGTGTGTGTGTGTGTGTGTGTGTGTGTGTGTGTGTGTGTCAAAGCCAACACATTTGTTCCTGATGTGCCAGGCACACATCCCATTAAGCCTCCGCAGCCCATATGTAATTTACATCACAAAGACAGCATCCTTTCCAATTCGACGGTGCTGGATTTGAAATGTTTCAGAGCAGAACAAACTGCAGATTGAGCAGACCCAACAAAATGCTGCTGTGTGCTGAGTTGTTACTATCAAAGCTAGGGCTGGGAGACATATGCAAGCCAATTCAGCTTTAATTTGCCAAGTCTAAAAAGCTCAGCAGAGGAATATGTTCTTTAAGACTCTGCCATGGCTGATGTTTTCAATTTATCCCCTTATTTTGCCCAAGTCCTTTTGGCCTCCTTCAGCATTAGCTTGAGATAAACTGAAGGAAAATAAACTTGTCATTCTGAAACTGTCCCCTCAATCAAAAAACATCAAGGGATTGCTGAGAAAGGACGGACAAACAGCTGTTCCTATTAGTCTTTTTTGAGCAAGACTCAGAGGGGATGTCATAAAAACACCATAACTACCAGCTAAAGGTTACATGTGGTCAATTAAAAAAAAAAAAAAAAAATAGAGAGAGAGAGAGAATGCCCAAGTTTTTGTATTTCTTATGTCAGTTCTCCTTCATGCATCTGCGCTCAACTGTAAGCTTTTTATTTCCAAAAAAATACAAATGCCAGCATCTCCTAATTCAATTTGTATCATATTTCTTTAACTTAATTTCATATCGCCTTCTTTAGGATTCCTGGAAACTGATTTGGTTCAGAATTTTCTGTTTTCAATCAACATCCAAATCTTCAGTTGTTGACTTTCTGACTGTTTTGTATTTTCTTGTCCAAAGTCTTTTGTCAGAGGTCAATGCCTTCTCATACTACTCGTCAAAAGTTTCTTAAACTGAAACTTGTTTGTTTCTCTCTCATTTTGTCAACAACAAAATAGTCCTAAATGACAGATATGATAGACAAATATAATAACTTTTGTTTCTTGGCTGCTCTGGATGCTTAGCCCAGCTGTGAAGTTACAGCACAACAAACCCTTCATCACATTGTCCCAGGAATGTGCATGTATTCATTTGATGAAGCAGAAAATGCATAGAAAGTCTGTGGCTAAGTATCTGCTGGAACTGCAGCTACTATAACTCACACCAAAGAAACATAGGCTTTAAAATAAAAGCCTGGCTATGTTGAACTTCCTTCTTATTACACACCTTATGCTGTACTAGTTCAGAATACACAGGATGTCTTATCCACCTTCACTTACCCTAACATCGGCAATCAGGCTGAATAGTCACATGAAGACAGTTATCATCAAATCATGATTTAAAACCAGCAAAAAACACAATAAAGAATTGGAGAATGTTGAATACATGATATGGTCTCAAAACCAGTAAAGTAACAATGGATGTGCAGCTGTTACAGACAGATTATAGTAAAGTATTAAAAATACTGTATAAATGTGTGTGCACTTTATACAGTATGGCAAGTAACGCTCATGCTAGTTTTGTGAGAACTGATAGATCCATAGGTGGTGATTTTGCACCTGTTGATCTCTAATCTCAAATGTAACCTGCCCTGGAACAATTTAGGTCTCCAGCATAAATCACCATGGTGTTGAACCTCAGTTAGATGTGAATCATCTTTGTAATACCCCAACGATAACCCTGAAGGTATGTGGATAAGCCCATATCCTGCTTCGAAGCACAGACCTCTGCTTTCGCCTTAATCCTGATCAATGGCCAAGACTCTAGGTTTCATTATTTTTACTGTTTCTTTTAGTAGCTGTTTTCACACATGAACTCTGGAAAAACTCAGGAGAGTCAGATCAGGACCACATCCGCTATCCTTTCTTATGTATTGCACAAAATGTAACACAGTCAAGAAATAGTCTCTCTAGCCCACTATCTTGAGCTACAAAGCAGCATTATGTGAGGGTAACTTACAGATGTGAGGGTAACTTACAGATGTGAGGGTAACTTAAATGTCACGACTAGCTGGTTTGCATGCTAACTTCTCCAAAGCATGTCTTTGACATAACATGACATGTACTTCTTTACATTCTCTTTTAAGTATTAAGTAACTTTTTAAAACCATTTTTAAACAATCATTTTATGACTTCACCGGTATTTATTTAAAATGTGTTTTGTTCTTTTTTTCTCCTGTTCTACAAGGAGACGTCTGGCCATTCAAAAAGCATACTCACTCAGAACAGAACTCCACTTATGTGGTTTGACCACACGTCTGTGGTCACCGAGCGTTCACGGCACATCCCACCCAATTAGGGTACGAGTCGTGATGGGCGTCCTTTATATGGCCTCCTGCTCTCGGCATTTCCCTGAGAAAAGGAGCAGACAATTGCATAGTGTTAAAAAAACACACAGTCTCACACACTTGAATGTGGCACCAAAGGGCACAAGCACTCCAGCCCGCCCTCTCTTTTCTCAGCATCCCATAATATATACAGTAAACACATGTCTGGCCCCATACGGGAGCTGAAACTATAGCAACAGGGTCACATACAAACCATGCTCTTGACAAATATATGAAAGAGGAGGTGGATTGAATGTGCTTGTCAAGCAGGAAACGGGGAGTGAGAAGGAGGAGGACACAGGAGTGGCAGCCATTTTTTTTGCCTTTGTTTGGGAAAGCATCCATTGAGTGGTATTTGGTGTCATGCCAGATTCTCTCCTCCACAGATGGGCACAAAGTAAACTGGATTAGTCATTGAGAGGGCTTTCTCCCATAAATGACAGCCAAGGAGAGCTGAAAACTTCAAACGCATTCAGGACGTTTCTACCTAAAAACCAGTCATTTATTCAAATGGAAATGCCTTTATCATCACTCTCTGCAGGCATCCATAGCTTTCTGACTGTATGTTGTACATCTGAATAGATGAAGGATTAAAATGGTCAAGAGGGGAAGTGAACAGGGAGATTTCTCCACCTTTTGTTCAGCCAAGTCCTTCTTGGTCCTTTATCATTGTTTTACTTGATCTTCTAGACTGACACTGTCTGAGAGCGCAGACAGCACTGTCTTATTTTAGCATGCTGGTTTAAACTGTTGTTCAGTCTTAGCTGCAACAATCTGTCTGGTTTGTAAATAAGAGTAATGATTATTACACAGTGAGAAAATCGTGTTATAACCTTTAAATGCTTAAAACTCAAAATTACATTTCAAATATCTAATTTTTCTTAAATATCCCAGAGAAAATACAATTTCGTATGATCAAAAACTTAACTGTGCTTCTTTTACAGAGTAATTCTAGTTCTAGTCTCTGCTTTTTGCAAGTACTAAATTGTAAATAAAAACTAAAATCTCTAAATCAAAATCTGTGCTTAAGCCAGTTTCATACATATATGTCCGCCCAGAAATGTTTTCGTATATTCCCCAGTGGAGTAGCATGTAAGAACACATATAAGCTGTACATTAAACGATTTTTTACCCTTCGACTTCCTTTGCACAAAGTCTGTGTGGTGCCTGATTGCGCACGTGTGACAATAGGACAGTTAACTCAGCACCTGTTTTCTCTTCCCGGTCCCTGGTCCACTCTAACCATACAGCTCCTTCTCCATAACCAAATGTGGAATTTCCAGAAATGAAATTCATCTGAAGCTGACCAGCTTCTGTTCTGTGCTATGTGTGGGAAAGGATAACTTTGGACGGTGTCCCATCCTGATTCTTCTGATGATGTCCAGAGTACATGTATGTAATGGAGTTTCTTCTCAGACAGAGACATGCTTTGAGCAATACATCGCTATCTAAATAAATGAATTTCTCTCGTCAATGTACAAGACTAAACATTATCATTAATAAAATATTGTACAACCGAGGCTGACAGGGATGTTATTAGTCTTTATCTTGGCTTAAATTCAAAATCCATCCTATCTGAGCCATTTAACTACATTAAATTTATATTTTTATTTACGTCATCTAAGTGAAGGGACAACTTTACAACAACGAGGTAAATGTCCCTGAATGTCCCCTGCACTTCAAATACACTTGTATGACAGAAATTATTACAACCACTCAGAGCAATTCCATTTTGTACATGGTAGCTGTTATCTCAGGTACAGTACATTTGTGCACTATTAAGATACCTTCTCTTGTGTTTTTGAGCCATCTCCCTTCAACTATATTAGCCAACCTCTTTACCTTCAACTTTTTAGCTACTTTTAGCAACACCTAAAATAATCCCACCGCAGTTTCTTCCAAAATTGCATAGTCTAATTGCTTTTAATCTTTTTTTTGTGGAAAGACAAGAGCTTTCTGATAAAATACATAAACAAAGTCAGCCAGGCTTACTATCATTTTCACTATCACTAACACTATCTTTTATGCTTTTATTTCCACATGTTTAGATTATTTGAATACATATTATTACAAATGTAACTTTTATCTAGCAAGTGACGTGCTTTAGGTTTGAGTAGTTTAGGTTTGAGTAGTTTTTCACCCATATACATAGTTCCACTTCATTTCTGTGCTGTCATAATTCCCATAGTTCAGCTGTGTGCAATGTTGTGCACTAATCCATTGTTTTATTAAAGGATTATTTCAACCGCTTGTAAGAATATTTGTATCATTGATTAATGAAAACGTCATCTTGTTTAATCAGTCCTCAGCAAGAGGTGTGTGTGTGTGTGTGTGTGTGTGTGTGTGTGTGTGTGTGTGTGTGTGTGTGTGTGTGTGTGTGTGTCTGCATATCAATTCGGGCATTTATGTGCAATTGGTGCTGGCAAGGAAGTTGAGTCGAGGTTGGTGTTAGCCTGCTAAGGTTGTGTGTGTATATGCGTGTGTATGTGTGTGTTTTATTAAAAGCAATAGCTGTGGCTAAGCTCCAGTTGCTGCGGTCTGAAAAACAGGATCCAGCGCTGCTTCTTACACACATCCTGCCCAACACACACGTCAGCAGCTTCTCAACTCCTGCCAAGAGTCAAACCACCTCGCAGCCTCTCTAAGTCTGCACCTTCAGCCACAACAGCCACTCTTAAACAGGGCGGAGGAGTGCTGAACGTTGAGGAATCTCACTTGTAGGAAAATGAATGCTGAAGAAATGCGGCTCGTTTGGGAAATGTGGGGAGTCTGTGTGCGTGGACGGGGCCGGGTTGACAGCTTAGGCAGCAACTGGGAGTAAAAATAAAATTTAAGTGTCTTTAAAAGTTAAACAGGGGAGCAGCTAGAAAGCACTGAAGCACCTGTTATTCATTATGTACACATACAGAAAAACATTAAATCTCCATCTGTCTCTCTTCTTTATTCCCGAAACAGTTATACTGTTACAGAAATCTTATCTACGGAAAGCAAAGTCAGAAGTCTAACATATACATATATATATATATATACACATATACATATATGTGTATGTACATACGCACTGTCCCGGAATAAATGTGTGTGCGCTATTGCATAACCCAAGTCACTGCTTTGGGGACTGTTGGCCCCTGTTCTGCACAATGCTGGTGAGCTGTCATGACTCATCACAGAGAAACTGGAGGAGAGAGGAAAAAAATAAAGCGAGTGTAAAAGCAGAAACAAATAGATACAAGAGAGATAGTGACAGCGAAAGAGAAACAGAAAGAAGAGGTATGGCGCAGGGCTGAAGCAGAAATAAATGCCAGCATCTTTAACATACACACACACATATATATATTTTATTTTATTTTATATATATATATATATATATATAAAATTTTACTATGGGAAGTAAAAAGTGCACCAGTGACAGATCTAGGTAAGACCGAGGTAAGACTGAGCTATACATGAAATGCAGCCGTGACGCAGGGTCGCGGAAACCTTGAAACAACCTAAGGGTAGCACAATTACATGTTGTTGGCATAAAGTACTGGAACAGTATTAACGTATCATCATCGGTGACCTCTGCTTGTAAGCAGAACAATGTATTTTCCATCTACAAAACATCACATCATATTTGAATCAGGCCTTTTCCATTACATTAGCGGTCTGCGTCTATAACTGGGTATCGGGGGGGAAAGGGCCGGATTACACAACGGAACAAGTGCGTATCGATTGCATGATGTACTGACATTTAGCAAAGTACTTTTCTTTAGTTTGCTGCAAATCGATTGTCCAGAGAGCACAAGCTGAACAACCTCTGCAGTCTAGTCATAGAGCTGGCCCAACAGCATGGCCTGCCAGCAGCATAACTGCTTAAGCTCCAGGTGTTTGCAAACCAACTAAATAACCCTCAAGAAATGTAAGGCGAAATTTATAACAGTGGAATCAATACTGTGTTAAGCAGTAATGCCTAATAAACATGCTGTGACATTCAATTAACAAATTAAAAGGAGAATTATGTCAATACAAGCCCAAGGATCTGGCAGTTTAGTGACTCAATCGGGGCATCTGTATGAAAAAATTCCACCTATTTTACATTCAAATATCAAAGCAAATCTCTCTAGAGACTGGCAGAAACTGGCAGAGACTGCATTGTTCCTCTGAGGTAAGCCAACTGTCCATCACTCTGAGTGTCAGTGTCACCCAGGAAATGCCTTGCCCCCCCTTGCCATTCAAAGATGGTTATGCAGTGGCATTTCAGAAAAGGTTAACTCATTCCCCCTTCAAATCAGATAATTGTAATTAGATTCCTACATCTAATGGGGACACAGAGGTTTCAAGGGCCATTTAAAAAATGTGAAGAATGTTTAAGTAGCCACAAAAATCACTCACTTGTGCAATGGAGAGGTTTTACAACACTTTGATTCTTAAGGCAGACCAACAGACTGAAGGGAGGGGCTTAATTTATTAGGAAAATATGCAGCGTTACAACAAAGCAGCAGCTGTGGTTAGTGACGCAGAACGTGTGCTGTGCAAACTCAATCAGATAGCTCACTTTCACAGTGATGAAAAGTAGGCTGCATACGTTTAGGTAACTAAAAATTGAAAACACATCAAATTCAGGCCTATACTGAAAGTGAGTGAAAGATGACTAACGGCAGAAATCTGCCACAGTAAAGATTATCCTTCAATGTGTTTTATTTAAGCTCTCTAACACGGGCAGCGGATATTATATCTGTGCCAATATTATGACTGCATCTGCTCCGCAAAACAGTTTAAGTACAATGTGATGAGACTAACAAACAAAAAAAAAAAAATGTTCCTTAGCAAACAAAAAAAAATGGATTAAGCTAAATTTGACAGGCTTATAATGTGCCTAATTACACAACAAAAATATCTATACATAAGTGAGAGTTAGACTCTAACACTGCGTTGATCTACCACACACACACACACACACGGATAGTTAATCCATGGATGTTCCCCTCGCTATCCCCCAATACAAAATATGAGTTTAACAAAGCTCAGGCCTAACATCTGAAGAGTCACACTTAAGCAAACATGACTGAAATAAATAATTCAAAGGTAAGATTCAAAGTGAACAGACACGAGGAGAAATCTGCCTCAATTTATAAGTCATCTCAATGAGACGGTGGGCCAGACAGCGCGGTTAAAGGCTTCACGAACATCCAGTTCGAAACCACCATTGTAAATGGTTACGTCTATTTTGACTGCTTCGCGAGGCTGTTCTCTGAAAGCAGGTACAGATGGGATCGTACTGAAATATCAGCGGTCCATTACCAGAGGCAATCCTCGCTACAACACCATCTGGTGAGGATGGCTCTCACTAACAGTTGGTGCAATCAGCTCCGCACTTCTCTCTGATACCTTCATTATCCCACTACTTAGAGAAAACGTAAATGTTACTGCTTTAAAGTGCCAATAGTAGAATAAAAGTTCACATGCTTATTGTAATTTATTACAGAAAACCTGCTAATAAACCACATTTAAAGAAGGTTTAAAGAACAAAGAGCACACAACTGCTTAAATACAGAGCACTACACTAGGTATGGCTATGTGATTATTTACCTGTAATTGCCCACTGACTGCTACAAATTCATTAGAAAATTCTCTGCGACTTGTAGCATTTGCGAGATTGTTGTTCAACCTCGGTGGTTTCACGCGGTGATTGGAGTCACACAGTGTGTCCAAAATGACAAGTCTCTTCAGCCCCAAACTGTCATGCGTATGTAAATGTCCATGTGCAGCCTACAGATCAAAGTACTTTCTAAGTGTTGTGTCAACTGGCGGCATTGCGCTTTTGATCTGTTGCCATCAGAGAATAAATGCTGCACTGCACATTTCAAGGACAGCTTTGTACTAGGGACATCAAATTAAGATCACCCACTCACCGCACAGGGGTAAGTACAATTTGGAGGCTGGTGACTGTGGGAGCAAATAAAATTTCACTGCTTTACAGTCAGATGACTGTTTTGTATCCACTGTAAAATGCAAGGGTGCATTGTGGCTCCTACCACTCACTGCTACGGATTAGACAGTTTGAGTTTAAGGTAATTTTGTCAGGATTAGATGCTGAAAGTAATGTGTACATTATAAAAATGTTTGATGCCATAGTATACGTTTGTTTTACACATAATATTAGCAACAAATACTTCAGTGGGTCAATTTTATTAGTTTATTAGTAAAATGCGCCTGTTTTTATCCTACTACAACAAGTCTTCTTTAAACAGAGACTATAGAGAGTAAATCTAGCATATAGAGAATAAAAAGTCCTTTGTGGGATATATGAAGCTTTCTAAAACTCCTGTCGAGCATGCACTCAGATGACATTCGAACACATTTCATGCCTGAGCGACCATAATAGTCACTTTGCCTTAAAAAGTACCAATGGCAATCTCGCTAGATTGGACATTTAACATTTACATATCACTTTCAATATGAAACAAGACTGAGCAGTGCACAACTGCATTAATGGATAGGCAAGCTCATGATTCCAACTGTACATGCCTCTGACTTTCTCAGCTCACTATGAAAAATAATGGCTTTGGAGAGTGCTCTAAATGCCAATGTACATAACAAAAATCTATCTCGCCCACTTTGTCTGCCTTTCTTTTAGTGTTTAAATATTAACACAAAGCCAACTGCAAAGTTGGTGAAAACCAGCCCAAAGAGCACTTAACAGAAATGTTGTGGTCACAGTGATTTAACTGTAGAAATGAGTACCTGACTCACTGCTTTTGTTATCCGGGAAAACCAAGTGTTAGCTGCTTGGCTTGGGTCTGCATCATCTCAGTTTTAACATGACTTCTCTGTCGGGACCCTCTTAAAAAACCTATGCCACAACCTGATGTGCACGTGTCTAGAAATGAAGCAACAGAGCCTACAACTTTTGCTCTGTTCGATATCGTCGATTCCTCCTGTGCATTTCCAGCCACTTTTTAACAACAGTTTTTGAGTGGATGGTTAAAAGAATAATAAGGAACACTAATTATAGCTTAAACATAAGAGCTGAAAGATGATAGCAAATCCCTGGATGGAGAATGCAGAAGCTAGAACCACTTGTGTGGGTAAGTCAGCCGTTAGTGAAAGTGTATCTTTTGAAACGTGTTGGTTATAGCAGTAAGTCACCACTTTTACTTCAAATGTCAATATTCGTGGTTTTTGGTTTATGGCCCACTTACTCAAGTTTCACTACCATTTGGTGGTTAGTTATTGTTTGCAGACAAGTCAGCAACTATAGGCAACTACAGCAATTTGCTAGCAACCAGAGCAATCACAAGAAACAAGCTGGAGATAAAATATTTTTCCCTAGCAACTGTAGGGGAGTGGGGGAGTCGCTGGTCTGTAGTACTGTGTGACTGAGGCCTAACTGCTTGCTGCACAAGTTTGTAGAAAATGTTAAAATTAATTAAATACTTAATTAAATTTTAAAATAAATCGTCCAGATAGAAAACAGTCAATTTAGCGTTATTACTGATTTTAATGAACAATGAGTGAGATTACTGTCTTATAAAAAAATATAAAGTTTCAGTAGCGTGTTACTTTGTAATTCAAATAAGATACTACGTGTTAGAACATCCTTCTCAACAATTCACAAATGGAAACAGTTCAATTTATTCGTTTGGCATGAATTGTCTCTGTTGTTTTTAATGTTGTGGTTCTCTCTAGGCTTGTTTGTTAATGATGTAGAAAGGTGTCTACTCTACATACTGTTCGCAGATATGTTAAAATAGCTTATACTGTATATTGCTGTCAGATGTATACAGTTTGCCCAGGGTCACACCGCATTAACATCTGTGTATATACTATCCAATATTCCCCGTACCTCCATTACCAGCCTTGGTGTCAGCTCTGTTGCTGAACTCCTCCAAAAATAGACTTTTCCTGCATTGCACCAACGTTGTGTCACAGTTGCAGCCAAAGCATTCGGCTGGCTCCCCCTGCATTGTCTGTGCTTTAATCACAGCACTGGATGAACCCAGTGTCTGGGTGTGATTAGTAGTTCCTCTGAGGAATTATTTGACCCAATGATGACCTCCTCTGATATGCTAATTACTGTAGGCTCAGGGGAAAATTCAGGTGGCTGTTACTTAAATACCATTCAGCCTAGTCTGTTTATTATCAGCAGCAGCCAAAAATTGTTTTAGAAAGTATGACTGTTTTGTCCAGTTTTTTTTTTGCACACTAAAGCTTTTAATGTGACACCAAAGCCTACTGGAATTTGTGCATCTGTTCGTTTCATTTATCTACCACATTAAAATGCACATTTCATTTCTCATAAGATGAGATTTTTATTTTCAAAGTATTTTTAACTTCTTTCAACTCACAAAAGACAGGCATTCGAAAGAGATTTTGATAGACATATGAGATCTTTTATGAGCTGTCTGATACCCTGTAGACTAAGACTGCTTTAATCCACATTCTGTTTGCTTTCACTTGGCTTGAACATGTGTGTATCAGTCTGTAACTGGAGGGTAGAGTGATAGTTTTATGATTTATACATCATATCCAAGACAAAGAAGCATTTGTGTTCTCTAGCAGCATAAACTGCCCCTGATATTGTACCATGTGGCTGCTGGCTGTAGCTGAAATATTTAAAAAGATTTTGAAAGAAACAGATAAGGTGGTAAACAGTGACAGGACTGCAGCCATACATAACTCATCTGCATGAGGCGCCAAAAAAGCCTCTTCGCTTTCGTGGAAGTTTATCAAAAAGAAACAAATTTAAATCAGATAAACAGATTCTTTGATCAGTACTTTTGTCTCTGTGATGCTGTCCTTAGCCTTGTTAGCTAAGTTATCTGTCCACTAAGCTAGCATATCAAATATATGTAATAGCTAGCTTATTGTTAGCATCTTGGTTTAGCTTGTTGGCTTCTTATGAGCACAAAAGCCATAGCACAACAAAAACTGATGATGGCTTTTGAAAATATTTGTTCAAAACCAAAAACACTGAAAATTTGCTCCAACTGTACCATTAGATTGCATGAGAAAATTTCACTCAAAACTATAAATGTCCACTTTATGGTGGGACTAGAAGAAATGACGGAATCACCACATTCACCGAGATCCACACTAAAATGCGTCATCTGACGTGGTGGCCACCAATTCCAGACTCATGGCTAAAAACAGTCAGGGAGAAAAGAGAGAATCGAATAAGGAAGAATACACCCCTTCAAGCCAATGAGCTACACCAGAAAATTCCTTGAAAGACGAAATGGTACGTATGGCTTAAACATGGGAATAACTATACTGAAGGAAATTTGTGTAATGGAAATTAGTTGCAAGGCATCTCCCTCTCATGTGTTCTCTGACTGTCCTAAATTCCATTAAAGGGCATGAATTATGAAGAAGGAGCAGCATGTAGGAAAGAGCACTGTGGGGGACTTGTGTGACATTAAACTGTTAAAGTAATTACACGTTAGGAGGAGGCTTGCAGGCTGTAAAATTATCTTACTCTGAAAATGGCTGTCTGTGACATTCTGTCTGCAAACTGAAGAGGAAACCACTGAACTCTGTTCACACAGAAGAGCACACGCCCTTCCAAATACTTGTATAACGGGCTCACATTTTAAGTTTAGATACACAGCAATAAACGACAAGCAAAGGGCCAGAGCTAATATAAAAGCTAAAAATCTAGGAACTAGTAACAATAAAAAATTCTAGACAATTCTAGGCATAACCTGCTGGTTCACAATAATCATAAACCTCTAAACTATCATATTAAAGGCAGCATTATATGGACAGATACATTTTAAAATTTGCAGCAAAACCACTAGGGTGCCTCATCAATTATAGAGTTAAAAACAATTTGTTAAATAGAAAATAAAGTGTATGATACAAATGTGTTGCATATTTATTCCTTGAGTCACTCAAAAATCAGTATGCTATTTCTTAGCTTTACAGAATACTCTATGTGGGAAACAACAGTGTATATGCTAGTGGCCAGACATATTATTTTTTAAAAGCTAGCACAATAATAAACACTGTATCTGTCTTGAGTTATAGCACTGTGAAGAAGTCTTGAGTTACCCCTTTTTATTTATACCTTGTAGGAAAATGGTAAATAGATGCAGTGCTTTACCAATTAGTTAAACTGCGGTAATGTCTTAAAGACATAAAGACCTGGATGACCTCTAATGTTCTACTTTTAAATTCAGATAAAACTAAGGTTATTGTATTCGGCACTAAAAATCTTAGACATATGGTATCTAACCAAATTCTTACTCTGGATGGTATTACCTTGGCCTCCAGTAACACTGTGAGGAAATCTTGGAGTCATTTTTGACCAGGATATGTCTTTAAATGCACATATTACACAAATATGTAAGACTGCTTTCTTCCATTTGCGCAACATCTCTAAAATTAGAAACATCCTGACGCAGAGTGATGCTGAAAAACTAGTTCATGCATTTATTACTTCTTGGCTGGACTACTGTAACTCATTATTATCAGGATGTCCTAAAAACTCCCTGAAAAGTCTTCAGTTGATCCAAAATGCTGCAGTAAAAGTACTGACAGGGACTAGAAAGAGAGAGCATATTTCTCCTATATTGGCTTATCTTCATTGGCTCCCTGTTAAATCCAGAATCAAATTTAAAATCCTTCTCATCACATACCAGATCTTGAATATTCAGGTCCCATCTTATCTTGATGACCTTATAGTACCGTATCACCACATTAGAGCACTTTGCTCTCAGACTGCAGGCTTCCTTGTGGTTCCAGAGTATTTAAAAGTAGAATGGGAGGCAGAGCCTTCAGCTTTCAGGCCCCTCTTGTGTGGAACCAGCTTCCAATTCGGATTTGGGAGACGGACATCCTCTCTACTTTTAAGATTAGGCTTAAAACTTTCCATTTGATAAAACATATAGTTAGGGCTGGATCAGGTGACCCTGAATCCTCCTTAGTTATGCTGCAATAGGTGTAGGCTGCTGGGGAATTCCCATGATGCATTATTTCTTTTTCCACTCACTATGTGTTAATAGACCTTTCTGCATTTAATCATTAGTTATTATTAATCTCTGCCTCTCTTCCAGCTCTTGTCTCTTGTCCTGTCTTCCTCCCCTCACCCCACTGGTCGCGGCAGATGGCCTCCCCTCCCTGAGCCTGGTTCTGCTGGAGGTTTCTTCCTGTTAAAAGGGAGTTTTTCCTTCCCACTGTCGCCTACGCGCTTGCTCACAGGGGGTTATATGACTGGTGG
>VUQG01044153.1:15320-30713 GCA_015106755.1 Etia nguti | reverse complement strand
CCCAAAGTCAAATGATCACTGCAGCATTACTGAAACTGTCTAAATTGCTGCTTTACCAGGTGTAACAATTAAGTTTAACATCCAGGCATCCATGAAAACAGAATTTATGAAATTTAACGGAGTTAGAAGTTAGCAGGAAGTTAGCTCGCTAGTTTCCATCTAAATATAATATACCAGATTTCTGAAACAAATTAAGACGTACAGCTCTGCTATCACTTCTGACATAAATGAAGACAGAAAACTAAACAGCAGTGACGTTTGTAGGGTTACTGAAGTTTGGCTAGCTGGTATATAATGATGTGCTACGTGATCGCTAGCGACACAGCTATGTTAGCATAATATAAACACAGTGAAGGACAAACGCTAACTTTTTTCCACTCGATAAAAGTTAACGTGAGGGTTCCCGATGGTTAGGTGTAAATGCAATCGCATTTGCCAAAGAACATAGAATACTATAACTTTATTAAACAAAAGTGGAGCATTGATTTGTTTGGGCTCTTTAACTGTACACCTAGCTAATTATTTGTCAAAGGACGTTATGTTAATTTTGCTCAACGGCCAGCCTCAAGTGAGCATTGAAGGAACTTCTGTGCTGGCTTTATTTTAGAACTCCCAGGGTTGCCATTTGGATAATCCCTGCCTCTGTGAATTGAACTGACTTTTCTTCTGATTTTTATCTAAGAGCACTTGAGGTAGATACTGTTTTTCTCTTAATGTATCTAATGAAACCTTGCAAAGACTCACTGAATTCTTTCAAATGTCTGTTGACTGCGAAAACAGGAAAGCACGCATACCTTAGTTCATTAGTTATCCAGCAAGTAAAGCTTTAGGTAAAGCTTCCCAGGGGTAATTTCACTCAAGGCACACACTGCATTTCAGTAATATAAATATATTCATACACACATGATGAATCAAGTAAAGAAGCAGGGAAATGCATATAGTACGGATGCATGTTTACGTTCGTGCACTTAAATATGCACAAAAACTCTGGATGAATTCACAGGCTTGGAGTTTTACAGAGGATTCCCAAACACATGCGCAAACAGCCAAACACACAGAGGTGTGATCTTCCAGGCAAGGCTGCGAAATGCTGCTATGTGAGAAAACACCTCGCAATGCAAACAGAACTTCACAAGGCAAGCGCTTGTTCCAAGGCCAGAATCCAGGGCAGCGCTCCTAACGTCTCTGTGAGAGGAGGAAAGGAGGCGAGGGAGTATAAGAGAGCGCGCGGTGAGATGAGACCAGACCGGACATGATGAGAGGAATCAAAAACTAGATGAGAGAGCAAAAATCAAGCTCAAGCAAGAAGAAAGGAAAATATTAGAAGAGCACTGCAGGGATGATTGAAGATAAGAGTTTTTGGAGAGGTGGCATAGAGGGTGGGAGAAAAGATGAAGATGAAAAACTAAAAGACAGCTTGAGATTGAAAATGGTGAGCAGCAGGGAAAAGTAAGGCACAAGAAAAACTAAGATTTCTCCCTCCTTGTACTCTTTGAGTCATCTTATTTCAACTCTTCAAAGATAAAAATAAATCAAAGAGCTCACACCTCACAGTAGTAACGCAGCATTACTTCCAAAGCAAAGAGTTAACATTTGAGTACCAAACTATATTTATCTGTAGAGTATTGGGACAGGTTCGAGTTTACATCCACCACATCCATTGTGTAGTACTTCCATATCCTGTGCACAGTCCACAGCCAGTCCAGCCTTTAAGACTATTGGGTCTGTAGGACTAAACTGCTCAAAAACAGCGCCCTCTGCATGGATCATCTCAATTTGCTAAAGTAAGAGTAAGGTTGATGACCTCATTGCAACCTACAGTTGCTAGGGGGAAATGTGTATTCCCAAACTGGTTGGTGAGTGGTTGCTCGCCATTGCCAGGTGAAATCGGTTGCAAAGAGGGTGCTACACCAAAAACCTCCTTGTGCTTACTTTGGTTGCTATCTGATCGCTGTGGTCAAACACGGCTTGCATCAAAGACGCCAACTGTCCGAAAAGTAGTGAAACACAAACTAGAAATGTGGGTTGTTTGCCCTCAAAGTAAAAGACCAGACTGGACATGATGAGAGGAAGAAGACAAACATTCTTCATTTCCAGTTTGTGTCCCACTTGTGCTCGCTTTTTCAGGTTCCACTACCGCTTGGCACGTGGTTTGCAGACAAGTCAGCATGGAAACTAGCTGACCGTGGCAACCAGGTAGTAACCAAAGCAGTCAGCTAAAGAGCTCCCACCTTATACCTCCATCCATTCAGCCTGTGTGTGGAAGCTGGAGTTCCCAGAGAGAACATGTGGAGAACAGGCAACCACCATACACCTCTTTGCAAGCAATCTCATGATAGCAACTCCAGCAATCCTCCAGTAACCACTTGCCAACCAGTTGCGATATACACAATTCCTTAGCTAGCAACTGGTGTTTACAAGGTCATCACTGACCATTCTCTAGTGCTTTAGCAGCTGATTTCAAAGCAGCTTCATGCAACCAGTCAGTGAATCTACATTTTTCCATCACAACCGACGGCTCCCAGATGATCGGCAACAAGTCTCCATATGCACGTGTAACTGAGGCCTGATTGGCAGATAAACTGCCAGAGTTTTTAAAGCATTCTCAAGTGTCTGTGGTGATAAATCTGCTAGTGACAGCAGTAAAATATGCCTGCCTGTTTGCCATCCAGGAACTAAGAGCTTTATAGGTCTGCTATCTTATTTGCATGAGTCATGTCAAAGATTTAAAAATATATATATATATATTTTTTTTTTTTACATGCGCTAGTGTATTTGGATAGGACATGGATCCTATCAACATTTAACGTTAAGCTCAATTACATCAACTCTGCTAAATTTCTACATAGTCTCCAACAAAGCATATGACATTGTATTCATTATTATTATTATTATTATTATTATCTTTTTCTCTTTTTTTTTTCTTTAAACAAGAGACTGAGTACTGCCGGACATCTTGCTACACTTTGAGCAAAAACAATACTCAGTCACAATATCTGGAGTCCAACATCTATCAGAATATTTTCACTTCCTCTTTTCTCTCACATGAACTTCCTTTTTCCCCTCAAGCTGGAAAAGACTGTTTGGAGAAATATGAGCTAGTTATGCTTTATGATCTGCAGTCTGCTATCTTATTGACATTTTGCCTGCCCTGCAACAAAAAATCTCTTCAATAATATAACTCAATGTTGCGTGCAGCCTCAAACATAAAAGGCTGGTTGAAGCTGTAGATGTATTTTCAGCTGTTTCTGTCTGTTTAAAAGAGGATAATCCCACCTTACATAATTTTGAATGAATTAATGAGTAAATTTGCAAATTTGATCGGGAAAAGTCACTCACATTAGGCCAAACTCTCGACAGCCAGCAAAATACCAAACTTTACAGTAATAACAATAATTCTCTAGTTCTGCAAGGTTTGATTTTCCTTAATTTCTTGTTTAGTCTTTTGCTAAATGCCTTTACCCCACAAACTAGTATAATTATCCCAGACAGTTTTTCCAGTCTGGAAACCTTTATCCTGATTGGACAATGAGTGACCCAACTACCTGTGTTGTGTTCTACTCTATTTCCATATACATTTTGGGGTCCTGTGATGCCTAGCACCCAGCTTGCAGCGCTGGTTATTTCATCTATCAGTACTGGAGGCCAGTGGTACTGCATAAACAGCATTTATTAAAAATAAATCTAGAAAATCTACCTCTGTGTTATAATGCAGTGCAGATGCTTGCGTCACTACCAACCAGAAGTGGCAAACAAATTGCTCAAGAGCGCTTATTGTGATGACACACATTAAATAGGCAGGGTTGTTTCATTTTGACAGGCATCAGTTTTCGGAGCTTCCTGTGTTCTCTATCTGTATCCTCTATTTCAAAGCATCTGTTAACCATCAGCAAAACACCACTTCAAAAGCAACAGTCTAAAACAAACCTTTAGGTAAAGTGGGATGAATAAATAGTAATCAAAGACCAAAACAGAAAAAAAACCCATAAATACTCACCATCTTCACAGTGTTTGGAAAATGTGACTTCTTCCTCATCAAAAAAACCTTCTTAAACACAAGAAAGTTATTCCTCTTGTTAACAAAAGCCATGTTTGTTATGTGTCCTGTTATGTGAAAAAACACGAAACAGAAGTATACCAAGAAAATGGGTTTGAAGGAGTGTATGAGTGTGTCACTTGTTTTCAGTCAGTGTGCTTTTTTCTCAAAGTATCAGTGGGCGTACTATAGAGCCAGTAATTTTGCCTTTGCCTTTAAATAACAATCTACACGTATTTATTGGTTAAGTACAATATATCTTAAAGTACTCAGCTTTTCTTTAGATTTAAACCATGCCTGTTTTGAGACATTGTCCTATGTATTAGTGTGTGTGTGTGTGTGTGTACAATGCCCAGGTGTGCTTCTCTACTCAGCATGCGCACGTGCAGGGTGGTTACAATCTGGAAGTGGGATCTGGCCCTTCAGCTTCTGCAAGACACCCCCCTTTCATTGACATCCAGAAGGACAGATTATCTCTGGCATTCCACATGTGGAAGCAGTTGAAGCCAGAGGAGCTGCTTCTGACAAATATACAGTAAAAATATGTAGGACAAAGTGCACACAAACGGAGGAGATATGGCTCCTTTGGCCACTCTATATTAGCTGCATCATTATGGGCTTCAGGATTTGGACAATAATATTCTCTAACACTAGATTACCTAAACTCTTTATTTACTCTCGCCTTAGTAAGTCATCAGAACTAATGTTTACAGTTAAGGTCTGCAAGTTTACATACGCTTTAGGTTTTAAAATATTTCTTCAAATTATTTTTTTTCCAGGATGAAAAAAAAAAACTGGGTCTGCACAAATTAATTTTCTCTAATCCACTGAGTCAAAATGATACATTTGCACTGTTGCCATTAAGGTAATAGCAGACAGCTATGGCTGATAATAAAACGATATTGTTGTTGGCACTAGGCAGAAAATGTTATCCATCTTGACCACCATTAATCGTGTTAATTTGACAGAATAACACAATTAATTGTGTCTAAAAAGTATATAAAAGTCCCAGACTGAAGCGCTGTTAGACTTCTTAATTTACCATTTCTCACTGCAGTATTCAAACGATAGTGAGCATCAAACATTTTGCTAACTACCACGTCAAGTTTGAAATTCTTGTATAGTGACAATCCCATTCATTTATATGTAAAGAATATAGGTCTACTTCTTTTTAAATAAAAAACCATGAGAGGGAGAGCATCACCTCTGTTCTGTCACACCAAACTTCTCACAAGAAAGTGAAGAAAGTTTCAATTGTTTTAACAACAGTCCACAATGGTACCATCTTATGTTGTGGTGCATTAACTTATGCAAAGGAGGTTGTGCGTTTAGCAGCGTTTGCATGCATGCATGTCATGCTGTCTGTAAACCTGATATCTTGAAGATTTGAATAAATTCTCATATAATTTTGTAGGGGTGTATAGTGGGATCATGTTAACAATCCATATAAATTTGACTTCCACAAAGGACTTCAAGGCCAACTTAATGATTTACTTAGAAACTATGATTCCAAGCCTGGCGTGTAATGTCAATTTTACTAAATAGTGAAATGAATGCTGCAACTAATTATACTCAAAAACAGGGCAAATAACAAAAGCCTGCACTTTGCACTTTTTTTTACTGCACTACAAACTACTTAAAGAAAAGAAAATTGAATATATACAAAATAAAAAAATAAATGCTGCCCACACAGTGAACTGGCTCAGTGGAGTTTTGCTTCTTGTTGACTATGTGACCTTGAAGGACTCTTGGTAACTAGGCTACAGCACCACTTTATTGGTTTAAAAAGGCCTGTGAATGAAACGACACAGTCTGTGCTCAAAAAGTAAGAGGAAACCTTCTAAGACCGTCTCAGTTTCACTACTGTCAAACCTGTTTCATGCACGCAATTATCAACTTTACAAAGCCTCGTGAGCTTTTGTAATCATTCACTCTTAGTTCGCCTGTTCATCAGTCTTGAGAGAAACCATTCCTCAGAGACAAAGTCTATTTAGGGACAGGAAAGAAAATTGCAGGTTTTTATAAAAAGAGTCAGAGTGTGAAGTCAAGCGAAGAGACAAAATGTTCTGACAGGAAACTCTGCGGTTATTACACATAATGGACCAGCATATTCACAAAGACACACCTGCGTGAATGCACACACACACACACACGCTCACACACCATCATGATGAGGATAATATTCTAACATCTGTGGATTCATTAACGCCCTCCCTTACATGTAAATTTTTAATCCATGTTCGTCTGCTCTCTGGAGGGTGATGTATGGCTGAAATCCTTTTTTTTTTTTTAATGTGAAATGATTCATATGAGCACACAGCATGCTAATCACCAGCTAGTTGCTGTGCATCAATCAATTAAGAGAAGCTGTCAAAGCCCCATAATGGTTTTAATGTGCTGCTTCTTTCACTGGCCCACTGAATTGCCTGAGTAATTGCTACATAATTACCCAAAACCATCTTAGGTAGCTCTCTACCTGGTTAAGTCCATGCCTGAATATAAATGTGTAGAAAGTTAGTTTCGGGTGACTTGTTTGAAAGCAAAGCACTTCTCGTGGGAGCCATCAGAGGCATACATAATACAACTGAATTGATAAAGTGATGATTAGCAGTGCACCTGCAACAAGTTGAGATGAAATCAGAGAAGAGCTTCATAATGCGCTGACACATTTGATTTGTGAGGGAGGGAAAAATAGAAACAAGCATTGCTGGTGGAAGTACTGAGATCATTTACTTGAATAAATGTCATGGTCCTGGGTCATTTGACCCAGCGTTTTGTGTTTAGGATCAGTATTAGTATTATCTTATGTTCTAGTTCTTAGGGTTTTGGTTCTCTGTGCCTCCCTTGTGTTATGTCTACTGTTGTTGGTTCTATGTTCATGTTTTCTGGTTTGCTTCCTCCCAGTTTAATTAGGTTCAGCTGTGTCTTCCTCCTGCGTGCCATTCCTTGTTCCCCTCCGTGTGTTTCTATAGTGTGTGTTTGCCTGTGCTCGTTGTCAGTCCGTCTGCGTTTCATGGTGTTCTCCGCGTCTCTCTGCTTCCCGCCCCGTGTTTCTCCCCGCATGTTGCGGTTCCAGGTTTGTTTGCTATTTTCCCAGGTTAGGTTATGTCTTAGTTCTGTCCTCGCCATCCTCGCTTTTGTCGTTTTCACCTCCTGTAATAAAGCTCACTCGCATCACAGCCAGTGCCTGCATTTTGGGTCCTTTATTCACAAACACGACAGTAAAAGTACTGAAAGTGTAAAGAAATTTCATTACAAGTAAAATATGGTTAATAATTATGGTTATTTTCCTAATTAATTAATTGAATGATTGATATAAACAAAATATATATATATATAAAAAAGTGCCAGAACTCATCCAAATATCTTTTCTACCCAACTAAAAGTATGAATCTTAAAATTAAAAGGATCCATAGATTTAATCAGCAGCATGCATGAAGTTTTTTTGTTGTTGGCATTACTTGTAATAAATATTCAGCTGGAAGAACTACACTATTAAACCATTAAAATAATTTCCTGTTTTAAACTTATGAAACAATGCATCATGTTTTAAAACTCTTGTAAGACTCTGGAACACTATTTAAAATTAATACAATACTGCAGATGGCAAACACTCCCAGTGAAATGTAAATTGCAGTGGTGGTAAAAGTACATTTGTAAAATGTACTTGAAATTTAGCCAAGAAAGTGTGTATTACACTATTGTATTGGATTATGGTTTCATTAACTGCCGTATATTTTACTCTTGTTGCTGACAAAGGCTCAGATAAATGTAACCATTAGTATCATCTATAGCCGTACATGGAACAAAAACTCCCCCCCTGTAATATAGTGAAGATGATGTACAAAGAGTAAAAAAGAAACACTCTGGAAGAGAATAAAAAAAGAATATAATTGCAAATAAAAACCTAGTAGACGCAGCTTTAGCTACTCTTCACCACTGACAGGCCTTGACAGCAAAAAGCCGTAAATGGCATTCATTCTAAATAACTGCAGTTATAAGGAATGACTGTGACTACAGATTATATGACTCATTTCAAGCACTACAAACTATTAGCCAGGTTGCTCAAATAAGAAGTGGCTTGCTGTGTAATTACTGATATTAAACACAAAAACATGGGGGAGATGGAGGGTAATACAACAGATACAAAGCTGGTATTTCTGACATCTTTTAGCATTTTGTAACTTATTTTAGATGAAGGCGCTGGGTGTGCCAATTACAGATTCATAAGTTAGAGTAGCTAATCGGCTCATGAAACCCAGGAAAGCTCCAAGGTTAGCAGCAAATGAAGCATGAGATTGTGGTCAAAAAGCTTCTGCTGGTGTTGTCACTTTTGCATATCAGAATTAACAATACAAGGTATATTCCCATTTTTCCCATATTTCTCCCATATTTTGAGACCACTTCTCCCCCAGGCCTTCTGTTTTGAACAATTTTCCTGGGAAACTCCCAGAATTTACAAGACCTTCAAATTTTATTTTGAGAAACAGCACTACACAAATGAGTGTATTTCCTGATTGTCTAATGTTACCCAAGTTATCAGATTGATTATACACTAAAAACAGTTTCAGCCCATTTGTCGGAGCAGCCTCAGGCTACTCGCAGCTTGATTTAAGAGGTGTGGGCAGCTAATCTTTGTGCATACAGATCATACACTTTTCGACTGTATTAGCTGCCATCTCATCCACGTGACCATTTCAGCTATCCTCACTGCAAAGACACAGAAACAGCGAGACTTTAAAAACACATGAAATATGGGCATGTTATATGAGACTCTTTTGGTATTTGTAAATGGGAATTGCTGACTTCAGTACAGCTGGAAAGATTTTAATAGGTTAAACAAAGTAAAAGTGAGGGGGAAGGCATATTCAGAGGCACAGAGAGAGAAAGACCATAATGGAGACTGACTGATGTAGTAAGGAGGAGATGCAGAGGGTTGGTGTGACGATTATGATCTGCTATGGTGATCCCTAAGTGAAGCAGTCAAAAGAAGAAGAAGAGATCAGTAAGTCGGAACTGAAATGCTTTAAAAACACAAATGTTGCTTTAGCTGTGGCACAGGAAAAATATTTTAGCACACCAGTTGTGTGGTATGCTTCATACTTTAGCATTCCTTCTGGTAGGCTAACAGCCGAAGAAGCCAACGGATCCTCACCAAGCATCAGTATGTTACAAGAAAATATTATTTAAGTTGATAAATCATGACGACTTCTTTGAACTGACAAACCAACAGAGGAAAATTTTCCCGGAAATGGGATCCTCTTTGATCATTACTATAATCTTCATCTAAATAGACTTAAGCCTGTTGAAATATGTCAATGAAGCATTTCACACGCACAAAACAAACTGATTGAAGAAACAAAGCAGCTTAGGTTTACCGTACATCAAGAAACAACACCGCATTTGGAAGTGCTCGGAATATGAATCACAGATTTTTTGCAATCTAATAAAAAGGCTTTGCATGAAGCAATATAGTGACATTCAATTTAGTCCCATTTGCCTTTCAAATGAGCCTATTGATGGTTTGAAAGTCACAGCAGTCGCAATCCAGCTGTGTCAGTGGGAAACGACAATGCCGTGGTTTCTACTGCCGAGTAAAACGCAACAAGCAGGACTGAATCTTTGTTCCTCTCATTCAATCATCACCTCTCCCACCGACTATACTTTCATCTTTCCTTTTCAACCTGCTGTCAATAGATATGACTTGCCAGGACAATAACGATAAACAAATATCATTGCTCATTGTCTTATTTGGAGAGTTCAGCCCCCAGTGAGCCCCTGTTGGTGCTGCTGATTAATGCTGTGTAGTGTTTGGTGCTGACAGCGGTGCCCACATTCAGGGCCCCTTGGTCTCTAGGCTAATTAAAGTCATTCTTCAGTAATATTCCTAAATCAACTGTTTCCTCTTGCCTATTTAAGACCTAATTGGAAGCATGTGCACTCAACCCGACGGGTTCCTTTTAACCCTTGACACTTCAAGAATGTGTCTGATGTGGTCACTGATTTTCTTTTGCTGCTTTCTCTTTCTTTATTCTTCCCAGATGAAAAGGTGTGACGATGAAACTTTCACATACTTTTTCATACTTTTTTTCCCCTAACGTCTGAGTTTTTTTCTTTCGGGACCTCAGTGCTGTCAGTATGTGTTTAATGTCTTCGAGAGCGATAAGACTGACAACAAACAACTGTCTGGCATAGGATCCTGTGCTTCTGAACTGTGGCAAGAAGAGCAAATACTTACAAACACGGGATTTATCCAAAATCTGCAGATCTGCTCCAATTCTACATTATTTCATCATCATAATACAGCCGTGTACACACTGTCCGTCAAATTTAACACTCCTTGTTTACAATGTTACCTTCCATATTAGATCCATTATTATTATTATCACTCTTAGGAAGGTTAATTTATCCAAGAATGAAATAACAGCATGCGTGTGTGCACACGTTAATTATGCCCTCACTCATGCTGGCGTTATGGCTCTAAAAAGTAAACATTCTGGCTTTACTGGAAGAACAATGTGGGAAAATTATTCTGTTCAATTATTTCACATTTCTTGGCAGTTCAACTCACTTTGTTATTTAAATATTGTTCTTCATTCCATACAGAATGATTCCTGCCTGAATTTGCTATAGAACAAAGCAGGCTGCTGCTTCAAACCCATTACTAACAGAGACAATGCGTTTGGGACTTCTCTTGTAAACTTTTCTCTTTTTTCTTCCTTCTTTTTAGAGTCCAGGACATGACGAAGACATCGCCTCTCTGCCTGCTGCAGCAAACAATTTGCTGTTTATCTACACAGACGGTTCAACTGTGAATTTGCTTTAATCATTCATGTTGCTCCATTTCAGCGAGATCTGCAGGTTGTTATGAGATTTCGTAGCCAGTCGGGTGCACACGTAAAACTCCACTTGGATACGAGATCATTTCCAAAAGAAACAGCTATGATGTTTTCCACCACATAGATTGAATGAAGTGATGACTCATTGAGGCGCCCAAGCTTGTCATTTTCATGCAGAAAACAAAAATACAGATTGCAAATAACTGGAGGATCCATTACACTTTACCTTTCAGCCCTGAATTGCCTAGCTTAACAAACTTGCTTTGTTATGGAACGCTAGGTGTGCTACCTCTCAGCCTCTGTTTGTCAATGCCTCAAACTCATGTCTACAGCTGCTCTGTGAACAGAGAGCTATGGTACCCGTGCCAATTGTTGTTTGAAGAAAGACTGACATTATTGCTTTTGTTCACTGGAACATATTCCAATATGTGTCTGATCCAAAATAACCCAGAGAGAGAGAGAGAGAGAGAGAAAACATAGACAGCAGCACAAAGCAGGATGAACTTAATGGCCATTGCAAACAGGAGGAATTATTATAGCTATAAATGTTTGGCTAATGCTTTAAATTGTGAACCAATATTTTAAACAGGCATTAATGGTTGGAAAATGTAATAAAAGTCAAACAAAGCATTTTTGCTGAACTTCGAGCTGTAGGTCACCAGCTTCATTTTGGATATTGATACACAGTACATGGAGGGAAATAGGATGAGATCCTTTTTGGGCCTATCTAGCCTAAATATTTGTTAAAGAAGGAAAAATCCGGCTAAATGCTAAACTTGATATGACTCACCTTTGTAGCCGCCTGTGTGAGTGCAATTTTTTCCAGCAGTCACTCTTCAATTGCTGGTGGTGCTTCACTCAAAGATGCACATTTTCTCCTGTAGGACCAGGGCGTAGGTCTCCAAAAGTCGCGATGATATACACAGATCAAAGACATGGCAAAGGCACTGAAATCTACAGCCTCAAACATGGTGAGGTATTGCTCTCTGATAAATAAAAACATTATGTGCTTCACCAAATTGGCATCTACTTCAGGAGAAGTGCACTGAGTTATTATGTGTTAAAGTCATTTTCAGGCCCCTGAATTTTTGCCAGTGGGTATCAAGTTGAGGTCACTATTGAGACTGAAAAGAGAGATGTGGCTTGACGACAAACATCCTGTAGAGGTGCTTGGCCACAGTGGCCTCTGCTGAGTGGTAAAGGTACTGCGAGCAGAGGTACATGGAGAATTTTAAGTGTGGAGGAGAGCAGTCTTGGCATTTATTTGAAAATGGGTTGATGCTCACTAATTGGTTTAATCCTGTATTAAACTATGCGCTCATGATTACCTTAAGATAATGAATCACACTCAGCCAACTGTTGTGGCGGAATATAATTGACATGGATGGATCCCAACTGCTTACTGGGAGAAGCTGTGGGATGCATCTGTCCTGCCTTTGCACAGCTGCTGGAGAGTGATGACAGCAGTGTTTGGCTTTTTTAATTGAAGTGGAATGCAGTGGCGTTTGCGCGACTGAATCAGAAGACAGTTGTGAATGCGGCTCATCAAATTATATCTACACTGTTGTCAAATATGGGAATCACAGGATCTTATCACGGTGGAAAATATGAAATACTAATATCTGGCATGACACAAGAAAAGCAGCAAGAGTACATCCAGATGTTCCAACAATGTATTTAGCAGTCTGCTTGAAGCCAAACTTTATGACAACATGGAAATACTTTTATGAGAATAAATGTCAACCACAGACAGAGGGAACAAATGAAATTGCTGTTAAACGCAAAACTCCCACGGCAACAAATGCTATTGTCTGAAAACACGGCCTACACATACAGTAAAAGATGCTTTCCAATAAAGTGCTCTCAAAGACCTCACTAAAGCTATTTTCAGCCTGTTTAGTAGTAGCCAAGCACTGATATAAATCAAGTAATTGCTAACAGAGTCCCATGATGTTATTTTAGCTTCGAGCTCAAAGAACGCAAAGATTGGCCATTAAAGCGAAATGAAATGATACGATTTAATTGGCTTTTCGCTGACCTAATGCTTTCTTAAGTCAAGAGCGTGTGGTGCTGTTTCATGTTTAAAGAAGTGCATTTTACAGCAGTAATTGACAGGCTTTTATGTCACAAAATGTTTTGAGTCCAAAGCTCGCACTGATGGATTAAGCCAGACTCTGAGCATTACAAAGAGGGGGGCATTTCACAGAGAAGACATGAAAGCATTTCTCGGATCTTTGGCGATAACTTTAATCTTGGAGCCAAATTTCCCACAACAACCTACAGATAAATGGAGCTTATGTGTCATCGTCGCAGTTTTGGCAGATTTTATTGTATTCCAACAAAAAAGAAAACAGGCTACTTGTGTGTGAGAGCGACACTTAAATCAAAATGGCAACAAGAACCAGCCTTCAGTGTGCCGTCCTTCCATCATCTTTAGCGTTTAATGTGAGTGGAAATCAAGATTTTGCCCAAGGAAAACATAATCTGGAACCAAAGAAACATAAAGGGAGTTATAGTTCAGCATTTGCTTTGAATTAAATCCTGTTACTGTGAGATCTCTTTCTGTGCCTGTTTTCTTTCCCAAGTGGATTTTTTTTTCCTAAATCAAGAAATTTAAATACAAGTAGAGTAAATGATAATTCCTATGAGACCAGAGGATGTTTGGGAAAAGCCAAATCCACCAGCTAACCAGAAAACCAACATCATCCTCCATCACTGCCATGCCATGACATCATCCTGCTTCCTCTCTGCTGGTGTCCCTGCGGTCTGGACTCCTAAATCTCTGGCTTAAACACTGAAGTTCTCAAACGGGCTCGGCGAATTAATCCAACGATGAGAGACAAGAAAATAATAGTGCTCAGCTTTAGTGAGGTCCTCTTGCCTTTTCTGTCTCTCTGCTGTGTGTCAGCATGAATATTCCTCCTCTGAAGAGTGCTGCGATACAACCTGACATTACCAACTTGGAGTGCCCCCAAATTAGATAGAGTTAGTTTGCTTTGGCAGCAGTCGCCGCTCCACAAAAACCTGGATACTGCATAAACTCCAGAAATGTCTCTAATGACAGACATATGGTACAGAAATGTACCCCTGAGCTAGAGGTAATCACTGTCATTTAATGTTACAGCAAATGAGTCGACCATTAACACCCAGACCAGTACAGGCCTACACCAGCAGTAAAAAATCTGTTTGGTTAATTTGATTATGGTGCTTAAAATTGTCTAAAATATACCTAGTTTTATTGCCGTCATCCGTGACAAACAGTTAAATTAGTGCAACTCACGAGATACTTCATACTTATTACTCTAGCATACAGTTGGGGCCGTAATTTGTTGGACAAAAATACAGATTTTTTTTTTACCTTTTTGCCTCTGTACACAACCACAGTGGATTTTAAAATAAACAGTCAATATGCGATTGAAGTGCAGATTTTAGGCTTTAATTCAGGGGGTTTAACAAAGAAGGACAGATTAGATTTTACCTGAAAACATCTAAGAAGCATGTAGCTTTTCTAAAGCTGAAACCAAGATTTACTGGTACCAGAACGACTGAAGGAGAAAGTATGAAGTAGGAAAGGTATGGCTCATTATCAAAAGGATGTCAAACATGGTTGAGACAGCGTGATGTTATGGGCATGTACGGCTGCCAGTGGAACCAGGTCCTTAGTGTTTTTTGATGATGTGATGGCTGATAGAAGCAGATAGAAGCAGCAGGGTGAAATCTGCATGTGAAGCTGCTTCACAGTGCAAATGGATAATAACCCAAAGCGTACTGCAAAAACAACCCAACAGTTTCTCAAGGCAAAACATAAAATTAAAAAAAAATAAAAAAAATAGGTACTCTTCAATGGCCAAATCAGTCACCTGATCTAAACCCAACAAAGGATGCTTTTCAATGAGTGGAAAAAAAGACAATGCAGAGAGGGCCACAAACAAGCAGCAACTGAAGGTGGCTGCAGTAAAGGTCTGGCAGGGCACCAGACAGCCAATAACTGCCAAGGACTTTCAGCCAAGTATTAAAAGCAATCCTTATATTTAAAAAAATATGATTGTGAAATTCATTTTTAGCCTCTGAAATTTGGGGACTGTGCAGAAATGAGTGCAATTTCTAAGCATTTACTAAAATCCTTTTGTTAAAGTCTTTTTTTAATCGATTGTTAGAGAAAGGAAAGGCACAAACATGAAACTGACTTTCTACTAAGACTGATCAATTGATCGATTTAAATATTTGGCAGTGTAGACCATGTATTGAGTGAATGGGTGTGGGTCTAAAGGCATTGTTGGTAAAGATGTGATTTGAGATATTGGGCTTTATTGGTAGGCTCTTTTTTTTTTTTTTTTTTTTTTTTTTTTTTTATTAGAATTATTTTTTTTTTTTTTTTGAAAGAGTTTTATATTTTTTTTTTTTTTTTTTTTTTTTTTTTTTTTACTTAAGCCTACTAATATTTTTAAAATATTTTGCAATTAAACTCATTTGGCAAGTTCAGTTTTTAACATTTCAATTTTTTTCATATTGTATCCT
>VUQG01044153.1:0-15300 GCA_015106755.1 Etia nguti | reverse complement strand
AGCTAATATTTCATGAGTTAATTGAGAAGAGAGTTTCAGATTAACATAGTATGAAAACAAACATTCAGTTACAGTGCTAGTGTTACGATGACTGCTTGTCACCAATATAAACACTGATAGTTGCAGAATAGCATTCAGCCTACCAACTACTGCAAGAGGAATTAGTCTTATCAATAAAACTAGCTACACTATGAACTAGCTGGCTAAAAACAAACAATTTAGAACAGGGGTGTCAAACATAAGGCCTCTGGGCCAGAATCGGCCTGGCAAAGATTCCAATCCAGCCTATTGGATGGTTTGGAATATGTGAAAGAAGATATAAATTTGGGACATTAACTGTATTTTCACAAGTTTTACAGCTTTTCCTAATGATAAAATCCCCCATGGCCCTTCACAATACTTAAAAGTATTTATATAATTCTTATATAATAAAATAATAGAATGATAAATTTCTTTAATTTTACACATTTTCTTTGGTTTACCCCAAAGAGTCATGCTGACAGATTTCTTTCATTTACTACACATCTTTTCTTTATCATAACCTGTGACAGACTGTTAAAATTGCTCTTGCTTGTCTTCTGCTAAGATATTTTATTGATTAAATGTGTAGTTACGCTGACAGAATTTGGAGTTTCACTGATTTGGCCCAACTAAGATCAAACTGGGCTTTATGAGCACCACAGTGTAAAATTGGTGTTTTATTAAGTAAAATGCATTAGAAAATATTTTTTGTTGTTGTGCAAAAAAAAAATCCTATGCTCTTTAACTAAATCTTAAAGATATTTGAAGGTGTCAACCTGTAGCTGCTAATATGAATTTCCCTTTAACCCAATCTATCATCAATAAAGCAATACAGAAGCAATCCACATCCACCAGTTCAAGCATAGCATACCTGCGTTTGGAAGCAATGTGTAAACATAGCTGTTCAATAGTTTTCACATCATGTTTATAATCAAAAAAAGTTTTTTACATCAAGTTGTATAAAATTGTCATAGCTGATGTCTACAAAATATATAGTTTAATTAAAAAAAGAATTACTTGGTCTGAGTAGACACTTTTAAGAAGTTAAACCAGCTACCATGCCAAAGTAAAGAAAACCTGGGCATAACTTATCTTATCAGTTCTGCCGGTGCTTCCCAACATGTCATGATGTGAGAAACCTTGTTAAGGATAAAGACATTCAAATGACAAGTCAGCGTTTCCCTTCTTATCAGAAACATAATGAGAGGGGCAGGCGTTCCCCAGTTAATCCATTTAAGACCTTTATCATCTTATTAACCTTGAATCAAAAAGGTGTGGCAGAAGCAAAGATAGTAGAGAAAGAGGTTATATTCAATGCACGCAAAGGCCAGAGCTGGTCAAATGAGAATAAAACGGCTAATTATAACACTTAACCTCGCTGTGAGAGTAAATGTATTTGTAAGGTAACACTGCACAAAAACTACAGGAGCAACTGTGCACTTTTCTCTTCTGCAAACTAGCAGGTCTGTTGATATTTTTATTCATGTTCTTTTATGTTATGCTGAACAATTTTATTGCTGTATTTTGCCTTGGACAGTATTAAGTTCAAACAGTTTGTTTCTCGTCAACTTTCCACTGTGAGTCAAATCCAAGTTTTTGAGCCATTTGAGCTCCCTTACTTGCTGCATTGGGGATTCAGGAAGCAGCTTCACTATCATAACAAAAGCGTTAAGAAAACGCCGTTTGTTGACAAATTATGTTACATTTTCCGATCTTTTATAGTCAGTCCGTGTGTAACGTGAACTACTTTCAGTATGCAGAAGGTCTGTTATCTTGTCAAAGTTTACCGTCTGAGCAATGTGCTGTTATTTCGTTTATTTAGACCACTTTGCTAACGTCTCTGGCAGGCTACAGAGTTAGCCGAAACGGCTAACTTAAATCCTGCAGTAACTTAAACTGGAAGAAGATTTTCCATCAAGTCTGGGCATCCGATGAAACTGAAGTAACTTTCAGTAAAAGTGGAGTAGTGTGTGTTCATAGAGGTGGGTAAATTAAGCTACTGTTTCTTTGTTTTTCTGGTTTGTTTTTTTTAACATTAACTTCTGTTATATTTGATTTCATTCCAGGGAAGTGAAAGTGCTTACTGTAGAAATAAAAAATTTACTATTGCAAGAACTGGACAGTAAGAGCAAAGCTTGTTAACCTCCAGGTTGAGATGTGCAAGAGTCACAAAACTGAGTAGGAAAACGTAAACATTTTTTTCCATGTGTAATACTTTATTTTACTTACTTACTTTACTTTTCCCCTAACGAATCAGAAGATGTGCTGTCTCTTAGTGTTTGAAAAGCTAAAAATAAACCAAAAACCTTTGGGAGTCACCATCCTTCGGAATTCCCAAAACCCAAACAGAAAGCAACCAACGTAAACGTAAACACCAAAGCTATCATTCTACACTTCACTTTGTTAAGTACATTTTAAGTGTCAAGTTGGACCCATTTTTTCCTTTAGAACTGCATTAATTCATTGTGGCACAGATTCAAGGTGCTGGAAACATTCCTCAGATACTTTGGTACTTACTTTGATGTGATAGCATCGCAGTTGCTGCAGAAGTGTCGGCTGGAAATCTATGTTGCAAATTTCCTGTTTTGCCACATCCTAAAGGTCACTAGATTGAGATCTGGTGACTGGGTACAGTGAACTCACTGTCTTATCCACGAAACACGTTTGTGGTGATTTGTGCTTTTTGACATGGCGTGTTATCTTGCTGGAAGCAGTTATCAGAAGTTGAGTACACTGTGACTGACAATTCTGACTCTACCATCTGAATGTCACAGCAAAAATTAAGACTCATCATTTTTTTTCTGTCTTCTATTGTTTGATGTCGGTGGTCTCATGTGAACTGTACCATCAGTTTCCTGTTTTTAACTGAAAGGAGTGGCACTCTTTATGGCCTTCTTGTTTGTGGTGTTGTCTGTTCAGATATGCTCTTCTGCATACCTTGGTTGTAACGAGTGTGCGTCTGAGTTACTGTTGCTTTCCTATCAGCTCAAAGTAGTAGTCACAGTCACAATCACAGTAGTCTTTTCATCCAGAGAACTGCCACTCACTTGATATTTTCTGTTTTTTTCATCCATTTTCTGTAAACTATAGAGCTTATTGTGAGGGAAAGCCCCAGTCCACCAATAGTTTCTGAAATAGTCAGACCAGACTATGTTGCACTAACAACTATGCAGCATTCAAAGTCGCTTAAATGACCTGTCTTCCTCAGTTTGAGCATGAGAATGCTGGCGGCAGATCATCTGGATCATGTCTACATGCCTGAATGCATTGAGTTGCTGCCTTGTGTTTGGCTCATTAGATATCCCCGGTAACAAGACGTTGAAGAGGTGTACTTAATGAAGTGGCCAGTCTAAGTATTTTCAGCCTAATAGTCCAACAGAAAATACTTAGACTGACTGACGCTTGACTTTGACCTTTGGCTTTTATGACTAGCAAGTATATTGTAAAATATATGTTTCCATGTTTGCCTTAATTTAATTTATTTCCTAATGGGCCTGTTTAATCATGCATTATAAACAGAGGTAAATGTTTTGGTCAGATTTAACAGAAACACCGTCTGTGACTAAAATTAAGGCTGTTTAATCATGGAGTTTATTATATTCTGTGAGGAGTGTGCTTAATTTATCTTCATGTCCGTGGAGTCTGGTCCTATCAATCTGCGCTGTATTATATTAAAAGGTTTTTCTTATCCACGTAGAGGTATGTGCTTAAGGAGGAAATTATTTCGGGGCACAGTTATTGTGATTAGGCGTGCCTGTACGGCAGCAAGATTTGTGATTAATGATTTTCTTTATTGTGCTAATACAGAACGATGCCGCGCTTGCAGTCCGGTGTGTGGAAGCATTTTACCCCAGCCATCAAAGATGGAAGAGAGACCTTCATGTGCAACTACTGCTCAAAGACATACACAAAGAATGCGACTAAGATGCAGATGCATTTAGACAAATGCAAGGAGTACTCTGTGGTTTCGCAGCAGTCGCCGGGCCCAGATGGGAGCTCCTCTGCCTCCATCCCTGTTCCCTCCTTATCGTTCTTGCCATCTGCCACTCCTGGGGGACAGTTCCTCATTGATTCTGTGGATCAGCGCAGCCAGGCGTATGCCGACGAGTGCCTGGCGAGAGCTGTGTACGCCACATCTTCACCCCTCACTGTCACAGACAATATTTACTGGAAACGATTTTTCAGTGTGCTTCGGCCGGCTTATTGTCCGCCCCCTAGAGAGGCTCTTTCCTCACATCTGTTGGACTGTGAGTTTGACAGAGTACAAAGCCAGGTTCATGAGAGCATAGGGAAAGCAGACTGCGTCGCCATCATCAGCAGTGGCTGGTCTAACGTGAAAGAAACTGGGACTATTATCTATGCTGTTGCTACTCCCGTACCGCTGTTTTACAAATGCACAATGACAAAGGAGCAGACGCACACAAGCACATTTATTGCTGAGGAACTTAAAGGCGTCATAAATGAAGTCGGCTCACAAAAGGTTTTCGCTGTCGTCACCGATGATGCCCCGGAAATGAAGGCAGCGTGGGCTCAAGTAGAGGAAGCTTTCCCGCACATATCAGCTATTGGTTGCACAGCGTCTGGTGTCGAGCGTCTCTTTGACGACATAGTGGCGCAGCCGTCTATGAAGTCACTGTGCAGGAGAGCTAAGCAGGTGGTGAGGTGTGTTCAAGAGCGTGAAATGTTAACTGACACTTTTAGGTGCTGGCAGAATACAAAAATAAGAAACCACACTTCTAAAGAGACAGCACTGGAACTGCCCTCTGACACAAACTGGATTGGGGTGGTTAACATGTTCAGCAGCCTCCTCGAGGGTCAGACCTCTCTACGAGAGATGGCAGACTCTCCCGCACTGGATATTGAAGTGACTGTCAGGGCTACTTTGCAGGATGCCGCATTTTGGAAAGGGCTGAGCAGCAGTCGGAACTTACTGTACTTGATTGGGAATTATATTGATTTCTTGAAAAGAGAAGATGCCGCGCTCTCTGGTGTTGTCGACATGTTCAGTCAGCTAAGATACGTCATCGAGACTTCTCTGTCAGCATCTGTGCTGCACGGCGCCGAGCAGAAAGCTGTCATGGCATCATTAGACAGGTGTCAGGAGTTCTGCGTGAAACCTATCCACGCAGCAGCGTACATGCTCGATCCGAAGCACGTCGGACAGCAGACGCTCACCGGGGAGCAGATAAACACCGCTTACTATGTGATATCCAACCTGTCGCACCATTTGAATCTCGACGAGGGTAAAGTGCTCGGCAGCTTTGCCAGGTTCTCGGCCAAGCAGGGACTGTGGAAGGGGGCTGGAATATGGAGCTCGTGTCAGCACGTGTCCGCATCCACGTGGTGGAAAGGCCTGTGCTCTTCTGAGCCGCTGTCACCCGTAGCCTTCACTATACTCCAGATCCCACCGACAACAGGTGCGTGTGAGCGCCTGTGGCAGCGCCTCCGTAGTACGAAGGTGAAACGCTTTGTCTCAGCGGAGAGGGTGCAGAAACTTGTCGCAGTGCAGGCAAATCTCAATCTTTTAGAGCCAAGTGACTTCGACTATGCTCCACTGGAGAGTGACGAAGAGAAAAAGGCTTCATTTCAATCAGTCTCACCAGTAAGAAAAATACCTTGCAGCGTAATAGAATAAAACTATTACACTAGATGTACATTTCCTTTAAGTGTACAGGATTTGAACTACTCTGCAAAACGAAGTAAACTGCACCGTGCTCATGTTACTTCTTTCAATCCAAGGCTTTTAGAGAAAATACCTTCATAAGGAGACACTGAATCAGATGCCTTCATGTGTTTTAATCATCCACAGTGAATTCAAGTTTTTTTGTATTACATACTCGCATAGAATGTATCAACTTTATAATCACAACGTAAAATATTAACACAACAACAAGGTCATATATTTCTTACAGCAACTACAGGATGTAAATAAAACCACTGTATTTATTGAAGATAACACTTTTGTCTCTTTTGAGTTTATACCTGCATGTCAAACACCTTCACCTTCACACACATTAAAAAGTGTTTCTGCACAAATCTTCTTCAGAAATACACCACAATAATTTTAACATGTTAGATCTAATCTTTATAGTGAAGTTGCCAGGTTACCAGCAATTATTTTAACATCTTTTTTTTTTTTTTTAATGGAATGAGTGTAGAAGTAATAAGCTGTAGAGGTGATTGTAGTTATGTTTTCTTACTTTTAGGTTTCCACTCTTTGCCCTAAGCCAAGTGGCTGTTGGTCTTACATTTAGTAGAGTGCTAGTGTCCTTCAAATAAAAGCAAATTCATGAGTTTAAAAGGTTTAGCACCTTTCATCGAACGTTACACGATGAAATAAAATTAACTTTTGCATTGGTTTTTAAATTAAACGCATCAGAAAATAAGCTCTGCTGTATCTATGCAATGAGGCACTCACTGTTTCCTCACTCCATTACTCCCACACTCTAGTACACGGGTCTTTCCCTCATCTCACCACCACCTCCGCTGTCTTGTGCCAGCGGTTTTGCACCGGGGCGGCCTTGGGACTCCGAGGGGTGATCTGGGCCTTATAAACACTAGCATTATTAATCTTTATAGAAATGAGCCAGCTCGTCTCTCGAGGTGTCTCTGCTTCAGTGGCAGCAGATCTGAGGCACTGTTCTCCACTGGAACATTCAGTAATTCTACCGCTGCCTCTTCCTTGAACTTCATACATTTCTTCTTGCTGCCTGTTGTCTGTTCTTCATGGTGGATCTTGTAGGCTGTAATAATTAGAGAGACTGTTTATATCAGGTTACAGAAGAACATGGCCGTGATCAAGATGTGTGCTGTTTATGCCAGATGGTGCGTTGGTTGGTTTTTAAAGTTGCCCTTTTAGTGATTTAGTCATATCAAGCTGAGTGCATGCAATTACTAATATGGCAATTTTTCTTTTTGGTCATGGTTTTATCTGTGTTTCATCATTTGTTACAGGCCAAGATGATCAGTGTCAAAGGCTTTTTGTGTTGTCAGCTCATGAAGCGCTTCTGTTACATTCTAACTTTCTGCCTGGAGGTAAAATGAAATTCAAAATATGACACATAATTCAAGACAGTAAAATGTTGTAACTCTGTGCACACAGAATATTTTCAGTTGTCTTTACTATAGTACTGTACAAAAGGCTTTAGCTGTCCCTAATTTCTTTAGGTTTTTCCTAGGAAAATACTTTGAGCTCTCTTGTAATTTTTTATTATTAAACAGTGTTCAGATGTAGTTCTCCAGGCATCTTGAAGAACATTGAAAGCTTTTCTTTAAATGTCTGCCTTTTGTTCTGTTCTCTGTCAAGATGATCCCACACTGAGGAGGCCCATGAATGCCAAGTACTGTTCTATTGTGTGTTTTTCGGTCCAGGTATGCTCTTAGTCCATTGGCAGTGTGTTTGGGATCATTGTCATGCTGAAAAATGAAGCTGTTTGCAATCAGATGATTTCCAGATGGATCAAATTCTCATGCTGCTTTTCTGCGTTCATCATTCCATCAATTTTAACAAGATCTCCAACACCACTGCCTGAATTTCAGCCACGAACCATGACAGAGCTTCCACTGTGTTTTACAGATGGCTGCAGACACACTG
The DNA here is from genome assembly GCA_015106755.1 of Etia nguti. Lineage (NCBI taxonomy): Eukaryota > Metazoa > Chordata > Actinopteri > Cichliformes > Cichlidae > Etia > Etia nguti. The sequence continues at coordinate 7,685 of VUQG01044153.1, read as the reverse complement.
CTGTACCTTTCTCCCTGATCTTATCAACACTGAAAACAGTTTTGAACCAAATATTTTAAATCTGGATTCGTGCTTTATAAGACCTGTTGCAAGTGTAGTTATTGTGTAATTTGGCCTACCTCTACATTTCATCTTCCACTTCTCCAGTTTCTCCAAATTATTTTAAAGACACATAGCACATCATGACAAGGAGTGTGTCAGGTGTTTGGCTAATGGCTCTTTGGGAATGACCTTGTTGGTATAACAATATTATTTGATACCTTCAAACTGAGTTACCTTTGGCATTTTTCATCTATTTAAATAAAGAAACTGGAACAAATTGTGTTTTTGAGGCAGAGTCCAAGTTAAAAAGGACTTAAACATCCGATTTAAATTCACTCTTGTTAGCGAAAAGGCAGCTAATGCCCAAGAATGTCTAGCTCTTTGGAAGCAAAATATAAAGAAATAAGGGTTGGCTCTGACCCCTTGTTCCTTATTATATTTTGAAATGAAAATAAAAATAGGGAGAAGAGCGATGATTAATCTGATGAAAGAAACATGAATAAAACTAATGTATAATGGGATCCAAATGCCCACTTAATTACCTTTAATATAGCCACTTTAGGTCACCTCTTTCTCTCTGATATATAACCGATACACCTTTCATACATGTCACTTTACCTGTTTTCAGCTCCGTGTGACATCTGCAATGCCCTATAATTAAATGACTCCGTTGCTGCCTCTCTGACATAGAAACATCATTTATTCCTCTTCAGTATTTATGGTGTGGAGCGCCATGTATCTGCCATCTGGCTAGTTCATAACACAATAGTCCTGCGACAAGGCTTTAACCACTGTAGATAAACATGTGTTTAAACACACACTGATGTAGTTATATCACTATGCAAACAAGAGGAAATTGTTGAATTTCAGCTCAGCTTAACTGGCACGGTCCACTAGTGAAGAAACACAAGCTCTCAGCAGCTCCTCAACATGTGGAACAGTCGCGGAAGGTGGCCTGGAAACAACGATGAAAAGCATTCTGCTTTTCTTGGGAATTTGTGATTGGGGAGGGGGGCATACTGATTAAGCTGTCTGAATTCCCCATTAAACCTTCCACAGTACATTAGCCACCAAATCTCTGGACAATATGACAACAGATTAACATGTCTCTCTTAATTTAACTGTGGACATGATGAACTGCGCCGCGCAATTTGTTTGCAGTTCTGGGTTGTAAAGCACTGTGCGGGGTAACTTACGAAGTGTGGTCTGATAATTAAAGCCAGACGAGATTGTGTGTAATTTTGTGATCTAATCTGTTTGACAAAGTATGACTGCTTTAACAGCTGGTGCCAATCCAAGTAAAACCCTCTCATCAAGGACTGATACTATTATCTTAGCCTGGAACAATGGCTGGCTTTAATAGGGACTGTGTATGAGACAAAGAGAGCAAGCGAGAAACCAGTGGTGTGCTTACATTGCAAACAAAAGCAAGTTTGTCCAGAAGGAGAAGGTTATAGTTTTGCAGGAGTATCACTAGCTCAAGGAACCAAATTTAAAACCCTGAGGGGAAAGGTACAGTATGGGATTTCATCAAGGAGTCTTTCAGTTGTAACTCCCTGTCTCTGTGCAGGGTATGCTGTAGCCTGTTCACCATCTTTGTATCTCTCTAGTCATACATAAAAAGTCAGCATCTGGAAATACAAACTGAAAAGGCACAATGAAAACTCCATGTGGAGTCCTCAGAGTAAAAGGCAGACCTTTTTCTGGATAGAGATTGCCTATAAGATTTTAAAGTAAACACCACACTGGAAGCAGGGAGAAACATGTGCCCAGGCTTGGTGTGTATGTGTAAGTGCACTGCTTTCAGGATGCCACATCCATGCATGCAGACAAAACAAGGTTTGCTGATTCTCTTAACACAGACTCAAGATTATAGAGAAGATACCAGAAGATGGGTGATTAAACTAGAAGAACTGGACAGGGATGTAGAAGGGCACTGACCAGGCAGCAGGATCTGTATTTGCTCCTTTGTGCAAGGAGGAGCACGGTGAGATCCCAACAAAAGAAAATCTAGCAGCCTAGTTGTGCATGCTTCTGACTAATTGTCTGTCAAAGGGGTTTGCACTCTACCTGACAGCAGTCGGGTCACTGATGTCTAGCATGTGGATGTCTGTGACTTTCCCAGGATTTGCCTTCCAATACTATTACTGACCCACTGCCAAACCAGTCGTGCTAGTTGATGTTTCAGCCTCCATAATGTTCGCCCCACCATGTTTAGTAGCCAGGAGTGGACTCTAGTGAATGCCATTGGAGTTGCACAGTGCATACCTGTGAGCACACGCCCCACTTAAGTAGATCCAGTCTGTTTCTGCAACAATCTATATATGTACAGACTTTTGAATTGTGCACTAACATTTGTGGACACAGTGAAGAACTATGTTCGCTGAGATGGTTCTGAATCAAGGGTGGGTAATTAATTTTCCCAAGGAGGCCAAAGATAACAGATGTTCAGTTTGGTTTTCCATACAGAGACTTCACTAGAGTCTGGTATTTTCATCATCTGTGGTACATAGATACAGATTATCTGCAATTTTATGCAGAGAAACATTATTCTTAAATCATGAAAGTATTTAAGATGCCTTCTCCACTTTTCTACCGAAAGACTCTCTAAGATGTTCTTTTTTATGTGCAGTCATGTAACCAGAGTACCTAATTGTTTCATTGGTACTCTGTTTTGAATAAATTTGTGTTTTAGCTAAATCGCAAGTCATTGTGTTTATTGTGCATTTGCATTTCATACAACATCCCAAACGTTTTTGGACAGTCTCGATGTTTGTTTCAGTGGAAATCTTAAACACAGTCAGGCTACATTTCTTTCTCCCTTTTATCCTTGTCACTGAGTCTAAAGTGGCCAGGCAACTGCGTCAGAAGGCTAAACCTTTATTTAGAGATGACCATTGTGTCAAACTGTTAGGGTATGCAACCGTTGCTAACGTCCAACCTACTGTAATAACAAGCCAGCAACAGTTTGCGGTTAGAGGCACCCATCATTTTCTCATTCCTCACCCTGGCCAACACCAACCCACTCATCAACCCACTCCCCTCTAACCTCTCCATCTGAAAAACAAAAACAACAGATGGGCTCTGCCAAGGAGACTCCTACCCATTACCACAGTAAGGAGCCAGAGGGGTGGTGGGAGTGCTAAGCTGCTTGCTTTGCAGATATGTAAAGTAACCTGGTGGCACGGAGAGACTAGGCTGTTCTCCCTCGCATGCCTTGTTCTTGCTGCTCTCAGCACCTCATAATGCTTTTATAATTACATTTCAACACAGCTGAATTATGATTGGGTGATCACAGTATTTTTTTTTTCCTGGCTATCACCCACTTCACTTGACGGTAGGTCATGCTGGCCTCTGAAATTAGAGGTCTGCATAAGCTGCAAATTACATATAGAAACACATTTTAAAAACCCGATGATAACCTGCACACTTGTGTAATGTCTGAAGATGGAGCTACAAATAATTATCAGCTCAATATCCAGCTCTAAGCTTTAAAAAGCTTCCTAATGGTTTACAGCTCATTGTTTACCTGTTGTTATGCAACTTCACCGATTAGGTTCATGCTGCATGCTGTTTTCGGTCACAGCAGAAAGCTTTTTTTCAGCAAAAAAGCCAAAACACCCACAGTACACTACCTGCTCGGCTTTAAAAAAACAAACAGAAACAATTACCGACTCGCTGAACAACAAAGAGAATCATTTAGCAGCACAAAGTTTGTGCTGACTTTGGGCAAAAGGTAGGTACAGTATGAACCACTATTCAAGATCCTTGTTATTGTGGCCATATTATGATCACTAGCAGATTAATGATTTGAAGTGTCTGCAGCAACCATTATGAAAATGTGTTACATAGTGACGGAGACAGGTCACTGAAGAAAAGCCTGGACTCTAGTGCAGCGTCTCAGGCAGTTCAGGAGAAATGTTTTTATTTGAGAGACTGACTGTGGGATGGATTTTGGGATGGCTTGAAATCTTTGCAGACCTTTTGAATACTCAGTGGGATGGGCACTTTAGGTAAACAGATAAAGTAATTCACTGAATCCAAAGTGAAATTTTTAGTCTGCAGAAAATGAAGCTTATATGTAAGTTCACTAAGGAAGATCTATGGTCTGTTCTTTGCATCACTTCTGCTTCCTGATGCTGTCAAACTCAGTTCTGACATCATTACTGTTGTCCAGTGATTTCCTTACACCATTTCTGCAAGCCAATCAGCCTCTGTTCTGTGTGCTTTAAACCTAAGTGCTCCTCTGACATTCTGCCTTTCAGACTGGCATTCATGCCATCCGCCTCCTTCCTATCACCACCTCATCCTGGTCATTTGCACCAACACCAGCTGATTATTGATTTCAAAAATAATATCCATGTTGTGTTCTATTACATCACATTTGTTTCACAGGTGGCAATTCTAAACAGGATCCACATGGCTTTTTGCTATATCTGTGGATGCATACAAACAGTGATGAAACTTTTTTTTTTTCCAAACAGAAAAATTTATACCCAAAAGGTTGATTCTGTTCATCTGAACGTAGCGTTTTCAGTGGGAGAAACGTTTCAGTCTCTGAGAAGTCTGAAGAAGTCATTCGGAAACGTTTCTGTCACTGAAAATGCTACATACAGGTGAACAGAATCAACCTCTTGGGATTTACTTACCTGGATGACTGAGCGTGCATCAAGAGAAAAATGTATACTTTGCTTACTTTGGTATGAAATTGGGAGACTAGGACAAGCCATGGGCATGTCATTCAGTTATCCCAGTATGCTTTGAAAACCTCTCTGAGCCAGGCCTAGAGGAAAGAGAAAGACCTTAGGTTTTGGTAGTCCACTGGCGTAGAGGGAACCACAGAATCACTTTGATGACAGATACTTCTGTTTAGTGAATATTTGTGGATACAGTTGTCAAACTAAATCATCTATCAGTTAGCCTAACCTTCCGTCAGCAATGAGACCTGTACCACATTCAGATGAAAGACCACTACCCATTTCTACTGGCTTAGTTGATAAGAGAGAAGAGTTGCACAACATTCTAGTGATGGGAACATCGGAGAGCCAGCTTCTACTAGCTCATCTGTCCCCCAGTTATTCACTCAGCCAGACTTAAATGACTTGGCACAAGATGTTGATCTGTCAAAGGAAGCAGCCGAATTGATTGGGTCTAGGCTCAGTGGGAAAAACCTCCTGGCTCCAGGAACCATGTTTTCTTTTTGCAGGCGTCGTGTGAAGGATGTTATTCCTTTCTTTCAAATGGATGATGACTTTGTCTATTGAGCTGATGCTGAAGGTCTTTTGGGTGCAGTGGGTTTTGAGTACGAGGCAGATGAGTGGAGCCTGTTCACTGACAACTCAAAGCCAGCATATAATGTGCCCTGTAATGGTAGTTACTTTGCATCTGTGCCAGTTCTGTCCAGGTAAAAGAAACCTATGAAAATAAGCTAACTGTGTTTGAGAAGCTAAAATACAATGAACACACACTGATCATTTGCAAAAAAAACTGTACATTTCTACTGTTTTCTGGAAAACAGTAGAAATGTTATTTTTTGATCCAGGGTGGTCTTATTAATCGAATTCTGTATCTCAGTAAATCATATGTTCAATTCTTCCCAGTTCTTCTCTCCATATTAAAATGCTAACATATCACTTTGTAATTGGAAATTTAGTGTTGCAGTTCAGTTGCAACCTTTATCTAAGTACCATATACAATTTATTTGTTACATCTTAATGTAGAATTAGGGGAAGATCACAAGCTCAGGCATTGTAAAATGGCCACTAAAAATGGAAATACAGTACATCCTGGGCCTTCTGACCTCAGGAAATCACACGATAGCATGGGGCTAGGTTTCACAGTGAGTTCACCCGAAACCTTGGCTGATTGTGACCTACACCCGTTTTCACACCTTGGCTCGTGTGATTAGGTAGAGGATCATTAGGGGGTCCATGTCCCTCTTGGGCGGACACTCCCATAGGGCTTAAATCTGGGATTCTCCACCATTTTGACCTTAGAACTGAAGAAGCTTCTCGGATGAGAGGTGAAGCGTCTTCAAGCAACTTAAAGAAGTCCAGACGCTTTTCTCTCCAAGCTCCTTAGACTACAGTACTTGAGTAAACTTTAACTTCCACCACAAAGGATAAGCTTCACTATTTCTTCTCCTTATTATTAGGTAACCCAGAGTTATGAAGTGAGCCCTGAATATTTATTTTTTATCACACCTGGTAATGATTAGGTCTGCTGTAGGTACATTATATAATGTTTTGATTCAACCACTTGAATCAAGCAACATCTGGATTCTTAAAAGTGTTGTTCTTATTGTCTGTAATTGGTTTGTTGCTATGCACTGGTGTGTGATTTATGTTTACATGGTGTTGTGCCTCATGGCTGGCATTGCACACAGACTTGTTTTATTCCAGCAAACACTGGCTTTAGCTAAAAGCCAGGGGACTCATCTGTGATGAGAAATGGCACAAAATAACCCAAATAGTAATGACACTATTGGGGATGATGCCATTTGCACTACGTACGAGGTCTATCTATTTCATCTTTGGAAAGTCATTTTGTTTGGATGCAATAGCTAACTGCTCTTATCAGACAAGGTTGTTAAAAAATGGTGGAAGAAGAGCACAAACAAAGCCTGTTAAAGTCAGAGGGATTCTCAGAGTCAGCTGCATATAGAAAAACACAGCCCCTTTCCTACCATTAGGAGACATTGCCATTCCCTTTTTTTATGCCTAAAGAGAACATGATAATAATACTAGAAATACAGTACCTATTATTCCAAGGGGGGGGAATTACTTTGTTACAGAAGCACAATTAAAATATAAATATGAAACGTAAAAAATAAGGGATATCAGGCACTCCAAGTGTAATGTTAAATTAAATATTTCAGAACAATACAATGTACAATGTAAACAAGATGTTACAAGTGAAAATAACCCATAAGGAGGAATGGTCCAATATTGACTGCAACTTGGACACTGTCACAAAGTCAAGTTCCACACCCATGATCTTACTGGTATTGCAGATGAATTTACTGAGTTTGTTGGTGTCCGCTACTCTCAGGTTGCTGTCCAAGCACACAACAGCATAGATAGCACTTAGTCATCTCAGAAAATAGCGATGGCTAGATAGTGGAGATGACCCTTTTTGTAGAGGGCTTCTGTGATTTAAATGAAGTCCGGGGCCTGCAGGCTCATCACTTCGGCCCTCTGTGGCTTCTGCTTGCTGGGTGACCCCACGTCTGGGGCTCTCCTCAGCTCTTTCCGGGAGGGTGGCGCGGTTGCCTCTCCGGTGGTCCTCCTTGGGCTTTCGCACTCTGGGGGGCCTCTGGATGTCCGGGCCCGGGTCTCCTCCGCGCCCGCTTCATGCTCTGGGGGCGAGGGCTATGGCTCCCCACACCCTCTAGCAGATCGTTACATTTAGAAACCTTTTGAACTTAAGCGCGCTCATGCACACAGGTGTACACAGGTGCTCACATACACCAACTATATGTTCCTTGGCTTCTACCTTTAAGCATATTGTGCACCGTTGGTCCTGCGTGCTGCCCAATAACATTCAATATTTAGTATTTACTGTTACTTACACGTATCTAGGTTGTTGTCTCTATATTGTGTTGTTCTCTTGTTGTTTGTTTTCTCTTTTCTTCTTTTAACAGG